>JARFJB010000846.1:2542500-2805000 GCA_036346205.1 Vesta saturnalis
CCGACAGTAAATGAATTAAGGCAATAAATAAAGCAATTCAGTTGTTAATAGTAAATTAAACATACTAAGTTGAATAGCTCCTCATAGTTTTAATTTAAATAATTATTATCCCTCACCTCTTTACAATATTCATTTTATAAATAAGAAATGTAGCTATTTAAGAAAAATTTAGTTTTACTAAAAGTCCACATTATCGATTGAAGTACAATACGAATACCGTATTTTATTCTCAAATAATAAAACAAGAAACCAGGTAAAGTCAAGGGGAAAGCAGGTAGGCGCGTCACCAGCAATTGTAAATTAAAAATTTTAACAATAAAATTTAAATAGTAAATGGCATATTATATGAATCCAGTAAATGAAATAGAGTTGGATAGTGACAAGTTAAATAATTAACATACTTCACTTCCTTTGCAATACTCGTTTAATAAATAAGAAATTTAAAGAAGTTTTACCCCAAAAGTTTACTTTGTCGATTGAATTCAAATACCTTTTATTTTCAAAACAATAAAACAAGAAAGCGGGTAAATTGTAAATGTTTTTTTTTGTAATAAAAATTTAAACATAAAAGAGTTAAATAAGTAGCTTTATTTCGGTGCTTTCAGTTAAATACATGTCAATAAATGTTAACTGACAACTTCTAAATCAATTAAATAAGGGTAAGCGTTTGAACAGGTTTTTATACACAGCGGTTTGAATATTAATAATAAACAAAGATAATGGTAATCTAACCAGTAAAAGGCTCTTTAGTTGAAATAGGCGCGAAATAACATTTAGGATTGCTACAGTATTTACGAAAAATTCCGCTCTATTAAACCCATGTGATTGTTAAAACTTTAACTTTAAAAAATTATAAAGCAAACGAAAACCTTTTGTCTAAGGAGTGGACCCGAACAGGTATACATTGTTGCAATAACGATGAATTCATAGAGAACTAATAAAATATTTGTTCAAGTATCACGGCTCGCGACAATAATAAAACTGACTTGATAAATAAATATTAAATGACATTGAAATAATTATAACTCGAAAAGCTAAAAAAAAATATTATAAAATATATGAATAAATAAAACAAATAAATAAAATAAAAATAAAAAAATAAATAAATAAAAATTGAATCGTTTGGTGACTAATAAATACCAGCAAGTCCGGTGAGGGGCGCGAAACCAGGAATCGCGTATAGAGCAGTATGGTTGAAACGCGTGGTGTGATTGAAAGGTAGGTAAGAAAGAAAAAAATGTACATGTATATGTACATTTTTGAGATTCATACAGTAAGTATACGATCCATTATTTATATATATATATATATATATATATATATATATATATATATATATATATATATATATATATATATATAGTCCTGACAGTAGACATAACTGTCCGGTAGCAGGACGATACCGTTAGTAGGGAATGCTACATCGTCCGGGGCACGATTTGGCCAGTAACCGGTCTGCTCGCTAGGGTATTACTCAAGACAACAATACAATTGCCTCGGATCGACCTAGCTACAAGGGGTGGTCAAGGTCGAAACAGACAGGCCCCGTTGTTGACGACTGTGCAAGGAATGAATGGCGAGTCGGTACGTGGAATGTTAGAAGTATTCATGGTAAAGAATTTGAAATTTCTAATGTAATGTATGAAACACCTTGATATTCTGTGTGTTCGGAGACAAAGCGCAAAGGAAAGGATGCTGTGGAGATGGAGGATGGCAACCTGGCACTATGGTCAGGAGTTGAGACGGAAGTGCATGGCGCAAAAGGAGTTGGGGTGATCATAAGTGAAAGAGCGAAAAGATGTGTTAAGCAGTACGAATTGGTATCTCCCCGGGTAATATGGGTTAGAATGAAAGTGGAGTTTCGAAGAATTTTTCTTATTGCATGCTATGCACCGGTGAATGAAGAAAGAGACCAGGAGCGTGAGAACCTCTGGAATGAAGTGGAGAACGTGTTGAACGTATGTAAGCCAAACGAAAGAGTGATTATATTGGGGGATATGAACGGATGGGTGGGTGTACAGAGAGAACATAGTGAACGCGTTCTAGGAAAGTTCGGAGACCAAAGAATCAACGAGAATGGTGAACACCTGCTGAACATCTGTGTGGAGAGAAGCCTGTTTGTATCCAATACGTGGTTTAAACATAAAAATGTGCATATGTATACATGGCAAAGAGGTGAATCTAAAAGTATGATAGACTTGATAGTGTATGATGAACGGCTTAGACACCTGGTGAAAGACACAAAAGTAATGCGCGGAGCGGAGTGTGGATCGGACCACTTTTTGGTTGTATCGAGAGTGTGTTTAGGGAAAAAGTGGGTGTGGAGAAGGAAAGCAAACGTAGTACGAACGTCCAGAATTAGGGTTGACAAACTAGTGGATAATGGTGCGAGAATGAACTACGCAGATGCTGTGAATAAAGAGTTGAATGTGAATGAAGCAGTGTGTAACGAACAAATAAAAGACACTGACGTTGAAAGTGCATGGATAAGCTTGAAAAACTCTGTTGTCAATTGTGCCGTGCGAATATGTGAAAGAGTGATTGTAGGTAGACAGAAAAAATGTGCTTGGTGGGAAGAGCCGGTAAAAAAGGCAGTGAGTAAGAAAAAAGATGCGTATATGGCAATGATAGCTGCAAAAAATGAGAGTGAGAAGAAACGATTGTATGAGGTGTACAGATTAAGAAACAAAGAAGCGAAGGAGGCAGTGAGAATAAGTAAAGAGGAAGTGATGGCGGTGGAAGGAGAGAAAATGCAGAATGATTTTGAGAGAAACAAAGAACTCTTCTGGAAATGGGTCAAAAATACAAAACGTGGCCCAAAACAGAACGCTGCAGGTGTGATGAATGATAGAAACGAAATAGTATGGGACGATTGTGAAGTGAGGAAATGCTGGCAAGAGTATTTCGGAAAGCTGTACAGTAGTGAGGAACGTAAGACTGAAGGGTTAAATAAGGAGAATACAGAAGAAATGATGAATGAAACTGAGAAGGATATTGGAATAGATGAGGTAGAGAAAACGGTAGGAAGGTTGATAAACGGGAAGGGAGCAGGCGTAGATGATGCCTTATGTGTGGAAAAGTGCCAAGTGATTGGAAGAGCTCGATCATTGTACCATTGTATAAGGGTAAGGGGAACAAGAGTGATTGTAAGAACTACAGAGGAATAAGCTTGCTCAGCGTACCTGGTAAAGTATTTGGAAGAATACTGAGTACGAGAAACTACACAATCTAAGATGTGGGTGGCTTCATTCCAGGGAGAGGATGTGTCGATCAGGTGGTTGCTCTCCAGCAGGTGATCGAAAAGTTTTTAAAGGTAAAAAGGAAGTTGTACTGTGCGTTTGTAGATCTGGAGAAAGCATATGACAGAGTGAATAGAGAGAATCTGTGGGAAATATTAAATGAATATGGCGTAAATAAAGGCCTAATAAATGGAATAACGGCATTATATAACGGTAGTCGGGCATGTGTTAGGGTGAGAGGAGGTGTGGCTGTGTGATGTCACCGTGGTTGTTCAATGTATACATGGATAAATGTCTTACACAAGCATGTAAAGATGCAAATGGTGTAATGGTTGGTGACGTAAATGTACGACTCCTGGTGTATGCAGATGACACAGTCTTATTAAGTGACAATGCGAATGAGCTGCAAACCGCTCTGAGGAAGTTTGATACAGTCTGTGAGAGCATGGACCTAAAGGAAAATGTGAACAAAACTAAGATTGTGGTGCTCAATCGGGAAGGTGGAAAGGAGAGTAGAGTATTTACTCTGCAAGATGAAATTGTGGAGCAAGTGGACGAGCTGGTATATCTCTGTAGCATGTTTACTGCAGATGGTACAATTGAGAGCGAGATTGGACGAAGGGTCAATGCTAAAAGGAAAGTGATTGGAAGTATGTGGACGATAATGAGAAATGAAAGCATGAGCCTAGCTGCGAAACGAGCAATCTATAATGGCGTATTCGTCCCATCAGTACTGTATGGAAGTGAGACATGGGTATGTCAAAAAAAAAGCACGAAAGAAAAATAAATGCCGTGGGTATGAGATTTTTGAGAAGCGCATGTGGTAAAACGAGAAGGGACAAGATAAAAAATGAATGCATAATGAGGGAGTGTGGTGAGGAAAAGACGATGATGGATAGATATAAAAGTTGTACATTACGTTGGTTTGGTCACATTGAGAGAATGAACAACGCAAGATTAACGAAACAAATATATGTGGGTGAGGTTAGGGGAAAGGCCGGGCCTGGTAGGCCGCGTAAAACTTGGCTGAATGTAGTAGAGCCTATGATAAAGGAAAGAAAGATAAGGAGTTCTAAAAACAAAAGGGCATGTCAGAGACTATGTATGAATCTTGCTGAAGCTAGGGAGGTATGCGGGGATAGGAAAGCATGGCGAAAGATTGTGAATGAAAAATAAATAAGAGGCAGGGATTGTTTTGCCTACCCCGCAAGGGAATGGCGTGAAGGTTAAGTAAGTATATATATATATATATATATATATATATATATATATATATATATATATATTAATATATTGGTAAAGACAGATTTTCAATGTTAGCAAATATCTCAACTTTTTATTATTTAAAATTTTTTTTTTTTTTTGTATTTTATTACTTTTTGCAATCCGTTTACAACAATAAGCAAATAATATATATGTTAGTGAATGTTGGACTTGAACTATATGACATGGTTGAAATCCATCGATTTACAACTTACAGTTTTCTACACCAAATCTGTTTGGTAGGTCTAGCGGTTTATGTCTCTTAAGTCTGTGTAGGGTTTCACTGTTATCGAGCAGCTTGATGGCTAAGGCGTTTGGATGATGATCGAGTTTACTTAGGTATTTCGCACTAAACTTGACCATTACTTCTTTTACGGTATCAATCTTAAGGTCACTCAGAATGTCTTCTTCTGCTTCGTCTTCTGTCGAAATCTGGGAGGGCATTGGTTGGAATACCTTCTGGAGGTGCTGGATGAAGAGCACCTCTTTTTCTTGATCTGTTCTTGTCCAGGTTCCATTTGACTGTTTCAGAGGAGGTATCGACTGTTTTTGAGCTTTTATTCCTTTGGTTGCAAGCCAGAGGGAATAGTTCGTGTCAGATGTTGCATTCAGGTTTGCAAGATATTTTTGTAATTGTTGATTTTTTAGTTCTTTAATAAGTCATTTGAGTTCAGTTGTTGCTAGGTTTAAGCATCTTTTGTCCGATGGGTATCGTGTATTCTGGCAGATACGTCGTAACCGTCTTTTTTCCGCTATTTTTCTTTTTACTGTACCGGGACACCTTTCTTATTCTCTTATGCACTCAATTTTTGGTGTAGCTTTCATGGGAGCTGCTTGAATTTTTTTTGTGAAATCTTGTATAGCTGCTTCGAGGTCATTGTTAGTTTCCAGTAAGATTTTCAGATCCAAGCGGTTGTGAATGGTTTCTTTATATAGTTGCCAGTCGGTTCTTTTGTTGTACAATTTTGGGTCATTTTCTTTAGCAATGATTGTGCCGCTGATAGTAGCTATAATTGGCGTGTGGTCGGAAGTTAGATCAAGGCTTGGAATAATTTCAAGGTAGGTAGAAGCTATACCTTTAGTTATAATAAAATCCAGCAGGTCGGATATTTTACCTGGGTCTTGTTTAACTTGATTGATGCAGCACCCTACCACTGCGTGGTGTGGGGATTCGGGAACCCCATAGGGTGTGTTTTGGATTAAAGCCGCCACCTGCTAAGAACCTACCACCTAGCGTTCTGAAATATTCAATGAAGCTTTGTTTGTTAACGGCATTATTTGGGGGACAGTATATCTCTGATATGACCAATGGGGAATTTTTCTTGGAAAGGGAGTAACACGTGATGTTTAATCTGCTTTTTGATTAGGATGACAGTGCCACCTCTTGAATTCGTGTCTGCTTCAGGATGATTTGTGAAATAAAGTTGATAATTGTGTATATTGAAGAGTTCTACTGTTGAAATGCGTTTCAGCTATAAGTAAGATGTCTATTTCGTTGTGGAGGAGAAAGTTTTCTACTTCTTGTTTATGATTTGGAAGGCCGTTAGCATTCCACTCAGCTATTTTATAGATTGGGGCCATTTTTATTATTTTTTTAGTTCATCCCTAAGGAGTCTAATTTGTGAGGTGAGTTCATTGATTGTCTGTTGTAGTGCTTGGATTGTTTGGTGCAGTGTGGCTATTATAGAGGTGAGGCTATAGTTTTGTTGAGTGGTATCACTTGGATTTTGAGGAATTTGCTGTGGTTGGGTCTGGGATAGATATTGTTGTCTTTGGCTTGTTGGGAGCTGTTGGAATGTCTGCTGATGTTTTAACTTGGCTTGCTGGGGTAGTTGACTGTGCTGATGTTGACGTTTTGTTGATAGGGCTGGTGATACTGTTGGTGTTGTGGCTGGTGTTGTTGGCCTTTGAGACGTAAGGCATTACTTGAGTTTGCAGAGTTTGGGTGTCTTCTGTTTAGTATTTCGAGATACACCTTGCACCCTTTGTAATTTTCAGGGTGTTGACCTTAAGAAAGGACGCATTTACGCGGTTTTCCATCTTCACGATTTTTTTACACGTGTGGTAATCATGAAGTACTGCACACTTTACACAGCGGGCAGGTCTAATGCATCTATTTCATGTATGACCGTAGCATTGGCAGTTTTTGCATTGTGGTATTTGCCCTTTTTTTATTGGTTCTTCAAAGACGGCTATTGCGTTACCAATGTTGGTGATTTTGTAGATTTCTCTGATGTTCTCTTTACGCTTGATGTCTATGAAGATCAGGTTCTTCTTTTGTTTTGTCTCTCTGTTCATAACATTCATGACGTTTTGTACTTTATGATTTTTTTCCACCAGCTCTGATTTTATGAGTTCTAAGTTTGTTGTATGGTGTAGGTTTTTTAAAACAACGCAATATGCTTTTTCCTCTTCTAGACTGTAGGTATGTCTAGCGACTTTGTTGGCGTCTAATACATCTCGTATGGCTTTATAGTCGGCTAAGTTATTTATTTGGAGCCGTAGCTTGTGCCTTGCAAAAGTTGATATTGGTAGTTCTTTTTGGGAATATGTTTTTCGATTAACGTTATCAGTGGATTGATAGCTTTGATTTAATGTAGTATGAAAGGTAACATTTGTATCTTAGTATTTGAACTTGTATTGCTTATATTTGCTTTTTAATTTGCTAAGGGTTGAAATTTATTATGAGTCGAGACGGTCGAATTTTTTGAATTGTGTTTGTAGCTTTAACCACATCGCTGTCAGCTTTTCTTTTTTGCGCCTTCTAAGTTATTGAAATTCATTTAGTTCTATTACCTGAGATACATCGCTTACAGTTGACATATTGCCATCATTGGGCATTTTTTCAGTAGCTTTGCTTAGAGTTAAATCAGTTTGTGTTTGGACTAATGGTTGATTCCACGTGCTATTCAATGTGGTGTACTGATGTGTTTGTGGGGTTGGCAATAGCGGGAAATTCATTGTAGTTGGACAGCAACTAGCCTGAGGTTAATGCTGTATATGTGTTTGAGTAGGCGTGTAACTGTTTTGAACTGTTGTAGGTAACGTGAACATTGGTGTTTGTAGAGTAACTTGTTGGTGGTAGATTTGTTGAAAAGGTGGCATTTGTTGTGGGTAGAGAGTTTGAGGCTGTTGCAAATAAATAACTTTGATATTGCACATGATTGTTGGAATAATAACCGTCACTCGAATTTTGCATGGTTTAAAAGAATTAAATAGCTACCTACAATATTTATATTTTTCTCTGGTAGAGAATTTTTTTTCTTAATTCAACGATGTATATCAGGTTAATCTTTACTTAATATTTATTACCCAAATTAATAAAAATCAATATCGACATTAAGTTGTTTTCTATGAAATTTCCTACAACACCATGAAAACTGTTAAATGTCATTTCAATGTCAGTATCACAAATTTCGACTTGTATTTGTAATGTTTTTATATTTCGTGAATTAACTCACATTATGAACAACAATGAGCTTACTGAAATGTTGCAAGTTTTTTACGAGTGCAATAAAAATGGCCGACAAGCAGTACGTCTTTCAGGAACCGCCTTCCAAATAAAGAAGTTCCAGAGTCATGTCAATTTAGACGACTTAGTAGTTTAAGTAAGTAGTTTAACGAACATAAGCGCGAATAACGTCGCTTTTGTGGAAATGCTGAATTAGAGGTTCTCCTTAATGTATAACAAAATCCACAAACTTCTTCTACAAGAGAAATTGCTGCTAACATTGACACACCAAATAAAGTTGTCATAAGACATGAAACATAAATTTAAACCATACGTACCTCAGAAAGTGTAAGCATTAGAAATAATCCATAAAGATCGAAGATTGCAATTTGGAATTTTTATTTAGATAGGGTTCAACAAAACTCACATTTTTATAGGAAATTAATTTGGTCAGTGAAAATTATGATTAAAAACGTTTGACCTTTTGTTGATTTCTACGGTGATGGATGATTTTCCACTTAAGTTACTTTTCTACGAGACAAACCAAAGATTTATGAAGATGGTAAGTTTCAACGTGTATAAGCACAGATGGTATACTCTTAAACTTCTTTTAGCTGTATAAAATATATATGGAACAGTAACGACAATAACCAGGACAAGAATAACTGCAAGTGCAACTACAAGTGTAACTGCAAGGTCAAAGACAAGTACACGCTAAAAATTGTAATGAGTCATTAAAAAACGCCACAGGATAATAGATTCACATACCTCTGCGATGGAAGGCGACCTTTTTGTGAAAAATTGAATGAATGGTATACTTCAAAACCGCAATATGCGAAGAAAGCAATGAATACTCAGCACTCTCTAGTATAAACTTTATTTTCTTTGTGAAACAATTCATTTTTAAATATCCTTCTAGCCAAGATTGATAATTAATTCAGAAACTTATCTAGGAATGCTACAATAACCAAACATCAAAAAACTTATGCAAAAAGAAAGAGTGTTATCTATAAACTAGCCAAATTTGTGTTAAAATGCAAGAGATTAATAATAATAATAATAATAATGCCTTTTATTAGTTTGATGCACACAGTTAGAGTTACATGAAATTGTATAAAATTACCTATATAAGTATGCATGTGCATCTAACCAACTGGGCGAAGTTCAGTTAGTAGTTACATACGTCGCTACTTCTGCTCTTCCACTTAACCCATTTTATTTAGCATGAGTTTTGAACGGAAGATTACAATTTAGGGAGAAGTTTATGTGTGTAGATGTAAATGTAAAAGTACATAGTGATGGTGGACACAGTGTAAATGAATTTAACATAATTGACCAAGCTAGAATTAGAATAAGTAAAGAAAGGATGACTGATTAACTATGAATGAGTAGTTTACTATTTTCAACATTATTTTACTGCAACATTTGACGGTCAAGTATGAATTGACGGACATGCTTTTTAAACTGGTTCGTGGTTAGTTTTTTGCAATAGTCAGGTAGTGAATTATAAACATTGACGATATTATAACTAAAAGAGCGTTCAAAATGTGAGGTTTTATGCAGAGGAGGGTAATTAAGAACAGAATCTGGTGTTAGCACTGAACTTTATCTTTTCGTAGAGGTACGGTGGTATTTTACCAGTAATGATTTTATGGTACAGAGTAGCAGAGTGCACAAATCTTCTGTTTTTCATATTTAACCACTGTGTATCAATTAATTTGTGTGAAATGTGTTCATACTTCCTTATACCATAAATCAAGCGTAGGCAGGAATTCTGAATTTTTGAATTCTTTGTTTGTCCGTAGCATCTAAGCAAGGTCCATAGAGAACGTCACAGTAGTTAAACTGCGAGAGGACAAGTGACTCACATAGGATAATTTTAAATCTTGACCAAGGCTGTGTCGATTCTGAAAGATCAGTTTTAAATTTAAAATGCTTTCTTTATCATCTCTGAGACACTTGTGCCTTAAATCTAAGGTTAGAGTCCATAATCACTCCAAGATTTTAACTTGCTCCTGAACAAGTAATATAGACTCCTTAACACGAATTTCTACGGCACATTTATGTCGGTCCCTTGCCTTACTTTTACCGAATAGCATCACAGATGATTTTGATGCATTGATATGCAACCCGTGGTCCTCAGACGTTTTAATAAGACTGCAGATATCACTATTTAAGCACTCTACCGCTTGCGTTGTACTACATTCCTCAAAATCGTAGAATAGTTGAGTGTCATCTGCATATTGATGAAACTTTACATACTTTAGACTTTTGTGAAAATTCGAAGTATACAAGACGAAAAGCAAGGGGCCCAAAATCGATCCCTGTGGAACCCCACAGGTTACAGGCAGTGCATCAGACTTTTTATTGTTGAGTACTAGTAGTTGTGTTCTATCCTTAAGATAATTTCCAACTAAGGAACAAGCGTCTAAACTGATACCAACATAATGCAGTATGCTCACTAATAAATCATGACTAATAGTGTCAAAGGCCTTAGAAAAATCAAGCGATACTAATATTGATAATTTTCCCGAGTCCGTAGCAGCAAAGATGTCATCAGCTATGTTTAACAGAGCAGTTGCACAACTGTATCCTTTTCTAAAACCTGATTGGGTTTTAGGGAAAATAGAATATTTATTAATATGATCCATCATTTGATTAGATAACACCTTTTCTAGGACCTTCGACAGTACTGGGAGAATACTAATTGGACGCAGGTCTGTGTAGTTCGTTGGACTGCAATTTTTATTGACAGGAATTACATTTGCAACTTTCCATACTTCAGGTACAGAGTTAGACTGCATGCATACATTTATAATATGAGTGATGTACGGAATTAAAAAAGGACAGCATAGCAAGAGCATATACATACTTATTCCATCCTCACCCACAGCCTTAGACTTAATATTGTAAAGTATACTCATTACATCGATATCAGTAACTTGTTGAAATTTTAACTTATTTTGGAAGTCGGACGTAAGGTGTTCCATGTAAAATTTTATTAGATCATTGTTGACTCTATTTTTAGATGTAGAAACAAAAGCTTCATTTATTTTATTGGGATTGTTCAGATGAGATGGAATTTCTACAATACGTGATTTGGAATAAATGTTTAATCGCTTAAGCTCTTTCCATATATTGTGTGATTTATTTGTACGAATATGGTAATCTAAATAAACACTTTTTCCTTTATTTATAGCATAATTTGTGTGATTTCGGAGCCTCTTGTAATAGTTCCAGTGTGTGTTATTTTTAGTTTTTTTAAATTTCAGTAACGCAGGGACATCATGCTCTTGGTTGTGTCAGTAAGCCAGGGAGATCCTTGTTTGGTGATGCGTGCCGTTTTTACGGGCGCGCAAATATCAAAGATAAACAGAATGCATGCATTGAAATAATTGACAATATCATTTATGTTACTAAGTTCGTACAAATAATTCCAATCGACCGACCGCAAGAGGGTGCTAAAGTTATAGTGGTCAAATTTAGTAAAGTCTCGATACGTTTTCTCAAGTGACTTCTGTAGAGTAGAATTAATTGGATATTTGCAGAAAACTAAGGAATGATCGGAGATATGATGTACATGAGTCACTCCGCAGTCAGTGACAGTTACGTGGGATGGGATGATTATGAGGTCAAGTAGGGTAGATGAGGTAGCTGTGATTCTGGTAGGTTCTTTAATAATCTCAGTTAAACCAATCTCGTACAACATTGTGTTAAATCTGATGTATGCCAATTTGCATAAATTTAAAAAATCTACGTTGAAATCTCCAACGCAAATAAAATCATCAGTAATGTTTAGGATTTGTGCAAGGCAGTTTTCAAATTTACCAATAAAGTTCAAATAATGGTACTCTAATCTTCTATAAATTGTACCGATTACTAATGATTTGTTGCCAAGTTGAATATTAACCCAGATTTGCTCAAACGTTTCATCATCATCTAAATTTGAGATAACGGTATAACGGAGGGTATCTTTAAGGTAAATCCCTAGGCCACCACCCCAAGCTTTAGTATTTCGATCTTTACGCACAAACGTGTAGCCTTGTATAGCAACAATAGATTTTTAATTTCCGGCTTTAACCATGTCTCTGCTATACCAACAATATCATACTTAGCCGCCAGTATATGTTGCCGTAGATCTACAAAATTGTTTAACAATGAGCGTGTATTTAAAAATGAGATTTTTAAACTATTCATGATTGACGAACAATTTTATAGAAATCAATTTTACATGCAGCATCAAATATTGATAACCTTGCAAACACAAGTATACTAGGAGGGATATAAGAGATATAATGCACCTGTGATAGAATATTTATAAAATTACAAGAGAAGATGTGATAATAATGATTTTGGTATACAACAAAATTTATGTTCATCATGTAAGGATTTTTAGTGAGTGACTATAAGCAAGACTAAAATATTCTATAATAAAACCTAATTTAAACCCATCCACAGGACTGAAAACGTTTTCAAGTTCAAATAATTAATGCACATCATTGAAGTCATTGATCGAGCGTATAGAATAGATTTTGCTATGATCACTTTTGCGCATTAATATATTGCCCTCTCGTGTCCATAAGTATTTTATCTTGTTTTCCTTGGCGAATATACGCGACTTTGCGTAAAGTATACGATTATCTGCCGTAAGCGAGTCAATAATATAGATTGGGCCATTAGTATTAACATTCGGTAATCTGGTAAACATTTCTCCCAAATCCTTGACGGGGATACCCCTTTTGATACGTTTAAGTTTCACGATTTCTTGTTTATCTAATCTACTGATGAATTGAACTATGATTTTTCGCGGCTCTGCAGGTAGATTTGGATTATATGCGAGACGATGGCATGCGTCGATCATTTGTTTCTCAAAGGTAAAACCAACGGCGTTACCAACACGTGAGATAACGTTAAGAATATCTTTGTTCTTGATTTCCGGGACGCCCTTGATTTCTATTGCATTCTTCCTTGTATACTGTCCAAAATCATTGATTTTAGCCTTCAGATCTTGAATCTCGTTGCGTAAGTGCTTATTTTCACCTTCTAAGTGTTGAATTTTTCCTAGACATTCATCGGTTTTTATTTGTTGTGCTTTCAGTAGCGTGGAATTATCATCTATTTTTTCGTGACATAAGTTAAGCGATTTAGCGAAGTCATCTTGATTGTCTTTAATTGATACGATCAAGGCATAAACCTGCTCCAATGTAACACTAGTCGTTTGTTCCGATTTCTTAGAAGATAATTCTAGCGAAGGATTTTCAGAGATTGACAAACAAGAATTACATTTCCAGTTACGTACGTTTTTAGATTCACATAAGGCATGAAATTCGTTGAGTGTAATGTTCACGCATTGTAGATGATAAGAATTTATACATACAATACAACCAATACTATCATCATACCTGTTTATCTTACTTGCACAGATTACACAATTTACACCGCGCACCGCACTTGTTTTAACATTAGACATGATTATTTGTAATAAAGTATAAAATTGTGGTCGTAATTAAAAACATTCACTAAGAGCACAGATATACACGTCTTTCCCGTTCAGTGGAAATATTCTAAGATTATAAATTGTTGAAAAACTATTGTAAAAATAAAAGGTGTTTTGTATAAAAGTATAGGTAACCAAAAGTACTCCAGTGTATATATTTAATTGTATAACATTAAGGTTAATAAAAAAATTCACTCCAGATTAAATGAATAAATAAAAACTTGAGACATTTCTGTTGCAAAAATATGTGTGTGAGATGTGTCTGTAAATACAAAATTCATGAAGATTTCGTTTGGTGTGGCTCAAAAATTTGACAGGAGAGAGTTTATCAAACTGAATTATTAACAGATTGGAAAATTTTGGATTAGATTTAAAAAAGATTGTAGGTCAGGGACATGATGGAGTGAGCAATGTAGCGGGAAAATTTAACGGCGTTCACGCGCTTGCTCATCAAAATTACCCTAAAGCCATATACGCACTCTGTGCTGCCCCCTCTTTGAATTCACCAGTTTCAAAAACTTGCATGGCACAACAAATAATAAATTATTTTAATATCATTGAAAGATTGTATGACTTTTTTAATACACCAAAAAAATGTCCTCTTTAAACACATTGAAGAATCTTCTGAAAATCCTTCAGCGAAAACACTTAACGATTTTGTTCAACACGCTGGACTTCAAAATACGCAGTACAGGACTTCTTAGAGCTATTTAATTATGCCATAGAAAGGTTAGAAGAAATATTTCATTGGAAAGATTCTGATCAGGCACCTATGTTGCAAAATAGTCTCTATGGTTCTAAATTGTTTATTGCACTTCAAGTTATCGATCAAATGTTTAGCTTTGGCTTACCTCTTTGTCGTTTCATACAGAAAGTTGATATTGACTTAAAAGGAGTCGATTTCTATAACAGAAAATACTGTTTTATATTTAAAAGGATTACGCCAAAATGCTGAAAAACAGTTTAAAGTTAACTTTAATAAGGCTAAGGTATTCCTAAGATATACATGACGCGTTGTTGCTTTATAATTCGTATAAATTTTATGTTCTTGCTTCAAGTATTGGCACCGAGATAAAATTAAAAAGAATGGTTTCATGACAAAAAAATCGAGCAGATCCTATAGTTTAGGATAATCCAGATCTAGAGTTATCAGTCGTCAACTATTTTAAGATTACCCTTTACGTGCCATTTATTGATTTTTTTATTAACCAACTTAATGAAAGATTTACTAACCATAAAAAAAGTTATAGGAATTGATGGCTTTGTTATCAGGAGAAGAAACAGAAGTTTCGGACAGAGATGAATACAACTGTTAAGCTTATATACCCGATATACCTAAAATTATTTTAAAATCTGAAATTAAAATGTGGTATAAACATTTAAATAGTATTGTTCCAGAAATTAAGAATAATCACCAAGCTATAGCACATTTGGAACTCTATAATTAACAAGCGTACCCAAATGTTATCTTAGAAATTCAAATTCACAGAACAAACTTAATGGGCTAGCAAAAATGTTTTATTTTTTCAACTTTGACAAAATTGTTTACAACGTCTTTAACAATTTTTAACAGATATTACTACTGGCGAAGATAACTGTAACTGTTATCGAAACGTTTAGATTGTATAATTTAAAATACTCCATTAAAAAAACCCAAAAAAGATAAGTATTTTAAAATGTTTATTAAAATTTGTAGATTACACCGTACTTTTTATATCCCCTCCTAAGACTAGAGTCTGCGTACGCCACTGCTGATTATAGGAAAAAGTTCAAATTAATTTAAAAATCGCCTTGGAAATGTTAGCCACGTTCCATAAAAGGAAGATATACTTTATACTGGCATGAGCGATTGAGCAACTTAGCTTAATAGTGGGTTTCGCAATTAAGTATTGAGAGTGATCTCATTTTTTTCCTTATGCCTTGTCGACGGGGGGGGGGGGAGATATGTTTAAAGGGTGGCAGAATAAATAAAATATATTTTTTCTATGTGTAAATTATATAAAGACAGATATATATATATATATATATATATATACTTTTAACTGTTCAAAACTTTTTATAATGATCGACATACCGAAATATTTGCTGGAGTGGGGGAGGGTTTTTTTTTGGCAGGTCAAAGATAAAACTGAATATGTTTTTATTTCAGTTAAATATATTTTCCTATTTTTTGAATATATTTTTTAAACGTTTAAAAGTTTTTAACATTGGATTGTGAGTACCCGGGACCAAAGTCAAGAGGGGGAGGTGCAGTTTAAGTAAGGGGGGAGGTATTTTTAAGTATTGGTATCGGGTTTATGTCATGAATATCAAAATGTTAATCATGCCCTTATTTTTTTTGTTGCAGGTATAGTATTGAGTAAAAATAATAATTAACAAAATGGACTCAATAGGAAAAGCAGAACCATCCAAGATGAAACGATGTAGTGGTGAAAGTTTTGTAAAACGTGCTAACGAAGAAACTTTTAAAGAATTATCAAAGACAATAATTAGTTTAGTTTTCAAAATGGAAACATGACCAATGTGTGCAAATATTGGACAATTTAGGTGGTGGTGCGTCAGTTGACAATATACAACACCTTCGCGTGAACTGACATCTAACTTGTTATAAATCTTTAACTCATAAACAAAAATGGCAAGCTGTAGAGAGACGCTATTCAAAGAACCACAATGAAGCAGATTTAAATATTTCTGAAGAGGCTTGCACCTCAAAACCATTTACTCGAACCCAACACACATCAAAGTATGATAAACAACTCTGTTTTTTCTGTGATGGAAAAGAAACTAGACATGATGAAGTAGATGTGCACCTCATCACGTTTCATATGATACAGGAGGTTCTAATTTGAGAGAAGCAGTAAAACTAAGTGGAAACAGTATCAACCCAAACAATGCCCATGAAATCGAAATTTTGCATTATCGAAGCTACTGGACCAGATGTGTTACAAGTGTGATTGGTAGAAATAAATTCGATGAACAACAAAATCCAAGTTTAACAGATATTGTTGCGTCAGGAACTAATTTGTCTCTATGCTGGAATGTTTTCTTACGCAAGGAAATGTTACAAGTATGGCTGATTTGCATAACACTTACATTAATGTATGTTTTTCTAATGGTGTTGACCCTTCAAGACGGCTTAAATCTAGAAGGGAATTAAAGGTGTTTATTGGGTAAGAAGTTCCCGGTGTTGATATTTCTACACCTGGACGAAAAAATGAATCTGAGCGTGTATTCCTGAAAGAAATTAAAAATATTGCTATTGGAAAGCTGGAAGATGAGACATCAGAAGAACAATTTAAACTACTTTTTCCCGTAGCCAAAATATTAAGAAAAGTACAGGACATTTGAGGGAAATTTAAATGCTGATATTTAGAAAGTTCCCGAAGTATTGATTGTTTTCTTTAAATGGCGCATTGTCGGAAAAGGTGGTATCACTTCAGAAAAGGAAACGTGTGAGTAAAATTGACGATCGGGTTAATCGTTGGCCTTAAACACTAATATATGGCTGTTTATCTGATTACCAAGCTTTAAGATCCAAATCGCAAATAATCAAACAAACACGTGCACTTCCCACACAAATTCTGACTGATTTATAAGTTTATCAATTGACTTGGAGCTCTAATCTTGTGAATTTTATTCATTCATTAGACCTACCTGTACACTATTCTCGTACCTGGTAAATATTAAATAGAAAAGATAAGTCTGTAGTGATTAAAATGGATAATAATGCAGGAGTTTACTTGCCACTAGACAGTGCCAAACAGGTTCACCCATTTTGCTGTGGATAACATAGATTTTCAAAAAGACACTCCTGATGGGCGGAATACTCTTCACGGGACAGTAGTAGTTATTTACCAAACTATTGAAGAAGAGGATATAAAGGAATATCTTAAACTGATTTCGGATGAAGAAAATGTTGAAATCCCAGACACAATTTACCCAGCTCTGGAATGTTAGATCCCTTAGGGTATTAAACCGCAAAGTCCAACAATGAATGTTGATATTCCATCATCGCATAAAGCACTATCCCTGACAAATTCAATATTGCAAGATATCATATAAATGATGGGTGGAATGGCTAATTTAGGTCAGGATGATAAATCTAATCAACCGTTATTAACATGGCCTGCTCATAATTCCTTCTTATGTGAGAACAAAATAAATCACGCATAGCTGTCATGCCACTGCATCCAGAATCACCCACAGATACTTCTGTCCAGTACTCTGTATTAAAACAGTTGGAAAAAATTCATGGAAATGTTGTCCGTCCTGGGAAAAAATTAGTAATAAGTGCAGACCTTGGGTTAAACCACTTAAAAAACTGAAAATGGCGTTTTTAAATCAAAATTGGGGAATAATACCAGGAGTTACATTGAATTGACAGGTATCCCCGAGTTGTGGACCGAAAGCGGTGTCTTAGGTGATACAACCGTACACCATTTACTGGAGGGAAAACCAGTTCAAAGAGCATGTAGAATTTATATTACAACTCTGCAGACGTTATTTAAAGTACTTCTTGAAGAGTTTCTGAAAAAACACAAGTATTTTGAAGATAAATGCAAGAATATTCCAACTACGATTTGGGAAGCGTGGCAGAAAAAAGACTCGAAGTCTATACAATTAGCCAACCAAGATGCCATCCAGGAAATGGAAAATATGCACTTATATCACAAACTTAACGATTTTTGTAAAAAGAGAAGTGAGAAGAATCCCACGTTCAAAATGGCTTTGAACTATATGGAAATTGTTGTCATTTTCATGTCGTTTATGCGGCAGTGCGGAGTGCAGACTAGAATTTACGGCTGTCTTCACTAGAAAATTTTACGAAGTATTTTTTTGAAATGAACTTGGTTAATTACAGTGTATTCTGCGCCTGGCATATTGCAGAAATTAAAGTTCTAGCCAAAAGTAATAGGGATGTATGCAGAACTTGAAAGAGGAGAATGGGCTCCTAACAAATCTGGTACTCCATTTTGTCATCTTGGGGCGGACGAACCACTTTAGCAGGAAAAGCGGCAGGAAAATTAAAGATGGAATTGTCGAAATAACCCAGAATAACCCTGAACTAACAAAGATCTTTTCTCTGGGCATAGAACGAAGTGAATCAATGAAGACTGCACACCACTATGAAACAAGTTATGCTGCATCAACTCATAAGAAAAAATTTACTGATATGATGGAATGCCTCCAAAACCATGTTAATCCTTTTACCGATGATGGGGAAGAACTTCTTAATACCATAACAATGACTGTTGCACCACTTGATGTGAAACATGATATACCTAGAATGCCAGACATTGGTTTACACGGTTTACAGGAATACCAAAAATTTGTTAATAAACGAATTATTAATGGTACCAAGAATTTTTGGTACTTATTTTTACAAAAAAATTAAAATTGTGTAAAACAATGGCAAAAAAGTGAATGTTGCAACTAAAGAAGGTATTGTAAAAATAAAGGATCACAAAAACTTGGTTAATCGTCTTGTCCTTCTTTGTCGTTCGCGTCCTCATATAAATTTCAAAGAATGCACCGGAAAGTATGAGTTAATAACAGTCCCACTATCCTTGTTCGCAAGTGATGGAACAATGTTCAAAACCCAGCCCAAACTTGGCACAGTGAAGCTAACAGAAATTCTCAATCCTTCTTCAGGGACTCTAGTGCTCTGCAATCATAGACGGTATGGCAGAATTACATGCGCTGATACCTTCCAAAGGTACTACAACTGTTGCTGATGTGACAGATCAGTTCAGCTACAAAATGTTAACAAAATACAACGACTACCCAGAAATTCATGTCGTATTCGATACTTACCTTAAGAATTCACTAAAAAATACCACCAGAGAAAACGATAATGTGGTAACCCACCTGTAATATGTAAGGTCGAAGAAAAAATGAGTATGAGAACTTTCACCATGAAAAAACTTTTGTCGCATTACAAAAATAAAGACTTACTGTAATATTGTGTCATAATTTACTATGAAAATCAACTCCTTTACAAAAAACTATTATTGCTTCATACCGTGGTAAAGTAAGATCAAATAACTATTGGTAGAGGGCATTACCAATTCACAAGAAGAAGCTGATACTAAGCTAACCCTTCACGCAATCCTTGCAATCAACGGAGTAGCTCAAAAATAACAATTTCTTCACCAGATGCTGACGTCCTGATACTGGCGATTAATAAATATCCAGAGTTGGTAAGTGATACCCAATTAGTTTTAACTGGTCCTCAGAAGCGTAGGATTTCTGTAAAGTTCATGTATCAAGCCTTAGGTCAGAATAAAACTGCATTCTCTGTCTGGATCTAATACCACTGGTTCATTCAGTGGTAAATCGAAACGAGTTTTTGGAAGACATTCATAAATGCTGACGATAGAATCCTAAAACACTTGCCTCATTAGGTCAATCAGATGAGATCGAGAGTGAAACATACACTGCGCTTGAAGAATATGTACATGTACATGCCAAAATAAAAAATTAAAACACTGATTGAGCTAAGGTGGTGGTTGTTTACAAAAAACCAAGTTGAGGGAGCCAATATGCCTCCAACTTCAGCTTCCCTTCACCCGACCATAAGCAGACCTTATTACCAACTATGATATGGCAAAGAGTACACATTCCAAAACTGAAAATTCCACCCCCAACTGCTTTTGGCTGGATTTTAAAGAAAAATACCGACCTATCATGTGTGACACGCCTTCTGCTCCTCAGAGCTACTTTCTTCAGTACGTTGTACATGTTTCACTTCAAGACGTCTAGCATCCTGTAAATGTGAACAAAATGGAGTACCTTGTACTAAACTGTGCTCATGCTCGACCGAGGCTGATAACTGTGAACTCTATGATTTAGATTATGATGATAGTGATAACGAACGTCCTACACTATTTTGAAGTTGTGAAGTGCCATTTAATAATACTGCTAATTAAGAATAAATTTTTGTTATCATTTATGTAGTAGTAAGTTCTTCCTTATATTATAGTCCCCCCTATACCCCTGTCTTGAATAATAGATATCTACTACCATTTTTGTTACTCAATAAAGCCCCAGGTGCAGCAAAAAAAGCTACTTAAAAAACATTTTGTTAAATTTGTATAATTATTTAGTAAGTTCCCCCTTCCACTTCTTGGGTGATGGACATTCTACCATCGTGTTTCACGCTATAAACCCTCGGATGGAACCAAAAAGAAAAGAGTTGCTTAAAAAAACATTTAAAAGTATCTTTTTTAATCCCCCCCTACCTCCTAATGCTCGGTCCCTGTCGCGGGTCCCGGATGTCCCCCATCGCTTTTCTTATTCTGCAAGGCATATAGAGAAAAATGAGACCACTCTTAATACTTGTAACATGTTCAATTTTATTATCGTTTTCCCGTAATTGTTTAACCCATAACTACCTTAATTTCTTCTATAGATGTCTTTACTATCCTAATTTTACATTTTTAAATTCTTATCATCTATCATGCATTCCAAAAGGGAGATAAGGATAACAATTTATTAGAAATCATTTAGCACTCTTCAAAATAAAATTGTGCTAATAAAAGTGTTGTATGCAATTTTCGTATTCAATTCTGTTGGATTTTAGCTGCACACCAATTTATATTGTTGACAATTGATTTAAAGTCAAAGCAAATTCGATAAATTTCAGAACTTTAAAGCACTCCACTAAAAGGCCACGAACAACCAGGTAAAAATTATTCTCATTGTATCTCTCGAGGACCCATCATTGTTGTTTTGTTTCAGGCCTTTTCTTTTCCTTTATCTACTTATTACTATATTCTTAAATCTACTTTCCCATTTACCTTCCTCTACGATTTTTTAATTCCTCCTCGATACCTTCTATCATACATTCTTTCCTTCCCCTTCTTCCCCAACTAATTAATACCATTCACCTACATCACCACCATTCTTCATATTACACTCTGGACGAAGGCCAGCTGTACCCACAAACACACCTCCCAGCATTCGAGGATGTATGGGCATAGTACGCACCTTACGCAAGTCACCAGCATCAAGGTCAGGCTACTTATACTAATTTAATAATTTACCATCCAAGTAGTTAACATATATTATGTTGCATCATTAGACAGCAACTTCGTCTCACTTGTACCGTCCCCCAGGTACCCTATCTTGAAAAGTGTAATTTGAACTTATTTGCAAGAGTTCAAATTCAAGAACAAAACAATCGTGAACAAAAGTGATTTAGATTGACTTCACTGACAATAATGTTACTATTACTTAATCTAATTTCTTGCCTTACTTTCACATTTCTGGCAATAATAAAACATTAGAATTTATTTACAAATCTGTTATTTAATTACTCGCAAACCTCAAATCTGATCAAACGAAGTGGCCGCCTAGTGGTAGGTACGTTGTGCTATTTGACTGAGATAGGCTGGATGAGGTAAGTGTTGCATCATGTGAGGCAGGTAAACAATGAAACTACTCAAATTAAAATTAACGAGCTTTGCGCAATGGTGGTTCAACTCGTTAATGGACTATTGTGGGAAAGAACCAACAATAAAACCCACTTTATTCATAATAATAAGTAATTGCACAAGTACATTAATAAATCAAATAACACACAAAAAAACAATGAAATGGTTAAATATATAAAAAGGCCTTTAAATCAGGTTAAAAAACCAGTTTGGTTACAAGTAATCACATAAAAAACCATGTAGACCCACAATTGTCATAAATAAATTAGAATAAAAATCGTAATACCAAGCATGTGGCCCTTGAAAACTAATCCTGCCGATCTTTAAATAAATAAGCACATAAAACAATAAGGCAAATTACGATACATATAAAATACAACAACAGTAAAATTGCACAGGTGATAATAAGGTAAAGGCAAGGACAAAAGGAAATAGCAAAGGAATTTACACGTATACAATTGTTTAGTTACTGCTAAAGCACAAAATACATAGGTACAGTTATAATAAATTACATATAAAGAGAAATTAGTTCACAGGCAAACCATTCTACTTAACAAGCTGACCCAAAGCAAAACCCATTAAACAAAGCCTTACACAGGTAAGTTGTAAATAGATGATAACATCGTGACCGATATATAAGTTTGAATGTGTTAGAAAAATACAACGCCCCTTTCTCAGGTTACACATTCATCTATATAACAATAAAAACAATAATCCTGTACCGATTCGCCCACGCCTCACCTCTATACAAATGTAAATATAAACAACAAACAACAATGCTAATTCACACAAATACAAGACTGAGGGAGCCCTGTGCTGTCTTTTATTTTGGCAGATTTCAGATTAATGAGCTCGCGTGCGAATGAGACCTTTGCAAGGCAATGCTCGATTTTTAATACGTTATATACGCTTGTAAATATATAAACGCTTTTCCGAAAATGCTTCCTAACTGAAATACAGGTTGATTAAAAAATACTTTTTTTAAGATTCCTCAAAAACTACAAAAGATATTACACTGAGATGTGGTACACCTAAATGTCTAATTAAATACAATTAATCAGATGAGTTTGAGTCAACTGACTCCATCCAGTGGCGTAGAATATTTTAAGTTAATCGGTTTAAATAAAAAGAAAACGCACGCCCCTGGTTTTTGTGAAGAAGTATTTTTTTGATAGATTCAACATTTAATTCTGCAAATAAAATCATGGTTAGTATTTTTTTTATTCGGCACCCCGTTTTTGAAATATTTTGCATGAACATAAACGACCACATTATTCAATAAAAACCAAATTTTACAAAAAAATAACGCAGTTAACTATTAGGTACATTATTAAAGAGATATTGAAGGAATCAAAAACAAAATAATAATTATTTTTATACATATTGTTCAAAATGTCCTCCTTCCTTTTGAATGCAAGCTTGTATTCTTCTTAACAAATGAAACCTAATACGCTGAAAAATTTCTGGTATAGCCCTAATCTCATCGCATGCCATCTGTATGCGATTCCAAAGTTGCTCTCGATTATCAATTTGAACAGAATAGACACGAGTTTTCAGATACCCCCACACACAAAAATCCAATGGGTTTAAATCTGGCGATCGTGCCGGCCTCGGTACTTCACTTCCTCGTCCAATGCAGCGTCCATGGAACCATGCATTTAAAAATTCTCTGACGTTTCGTGTAGAATGTGGCGGTGCACCATTATGCATGAAATACATGTTCATTCTAACATCTAAGGGTACGTCGTCAAACAATTCTGGCAAATCTTCTCTCAAAAAATTTAAATAGAATTTGCCAGTAAGTCTTTGAGGAAAACGGATAGGTCCGATTAGGTGATCGGCTAGTATACCTATCCAAATATTTTCGCGAAATCTATGTTGGTGAGTTGTAACTACAGTTGGATATTGATTTTCATCTAACCATTTGTGGGAATTATGCAAGTTTATTATTCCATTTCGGGAAAAAATACACTCATCAGTGGTCAATAATTTTCTAACAAATTGTGCATCTTCAGCATTTTTATTTAAAAACCATTCGCAAAAATTTATTCGACGAGGATGATCAGCAGGCAATAATGCATGCACTTTTTGTAGGTGAAAGGGATGTAAATTTTGTTCTCGTAAAACTTTCCAAGACTTGCTATGCGACACACCAAATTCTAAACCTAACTCACGCGTACTTATTGATGAACATTCATAAACTCTATCTAAAATTTGTTCCTCAATTTCAAGTGGTACACGAGCATTTCGTCCGGAATTTTTCTTTCCTTTTAAACTTCCATATCCTAACAAGGTACGATGAACGGTTCTAACGTAGTATGATGTGGATGTCTTCTATTTGGAAATCTTTGTTCATAAAGTCGAGCAGCTGCACGAGCATTGCAATTAGTATTACCATAACATAAATGCATACCGACCAGTTCTAGTTTGGAATAATTCATTTTTTCACAGTAATTAGACACAAACAATGAATTACAAAACACGCGTAAATTCAACTATTTTAGCAAGCATAAGATAGGTAACTGTCAAATGCAAAGCAATCTCTGATTTATTTAGTTTGGTTATTACTGAATAATGTAGTCGTTTATGTTAATGCAAAATATTTCAAAAACGGGGTGCCGAATCGAAAAAATACTAAGTATGATTTTATTTGCAGAATTAAACGTTGAATTTAACAAAAAAACATTTCTTCAAAAAAAAGCAGGGACGTGCGCTTTTTTTTATTTAAAGTGATTAACTTAACATATTCTACGCTACTGGATGGAGCCAGTTGACTCAAACTCACCTGATTAATTGTACTTAATTAGGCATTTAGGTGTACCAAATCTCAGTGTAATATCTTTTGTAGTTTTTGAGGAATCTTAAAAAAATTATTTTTTAATCAACCCGTATCTCGGTTAGGAAGCATTTTCGGAAAAGCGTTTATGATAATTTTTGCCTTATTTTGAATCATAGAATCTCCAGTTTTCGTTTGTCGGTGATTTTAAAATCACCCTGTATATATTATGTCGGTGATTTTAAATATAACCTTATATATATATATATATATATATATATATATATATAATACATACAGTGTGGTCACTTAAGTGTGCAACATATGGAAATTTTTTTATTAATCGCTCGTCCAAAATACAGGTATTGCCAAAAGTTGATGCATGTTTGATAACCATTTTAGGTGCACATAATCAGTAATCATAATACGCATATTTTTACCATGTTAAGATTTTTTTTTCGAAATTTTAAACTTATGTTTAATATCGTTGCAACAAACATGAAGTTAGTGATTGCCTAAAATATTAAAAATCTAATTTAATTTTTCAAATAGGCTCGAGTTTTAATAAAATTGTGCCAGATTGATTTTATTTTGATTAAGTTATCAACATGTTTTGGTAAAATACAAAAAAAAAAATAGCAAAATTGCTAACATTTTTAAGAAAAAAAATTAAAAATTACTTAGAGGACCACGCTTTGGTATTCGGGCATAACGTTTAATTCTAAATAACATATCTTTATTACATTTTGCCGAATTTTTTGAAATAATGGTACTTTACTCTTGTGCAATTTTTATATTTTTTGACCTACCGTGTATACCGTTTGACTTGGAACCATTCTACGTGCACCTAAAATGGTTATCAAACATGCACCAACTTTTGGCAATACCTGTATTTTGGACGAGCGATTAATTAAAAAAAATCCCATATGTTGCACACTTAAGTGCACGATTTTATTATTGTCATCAAAAGCGGTCCACCTGGCGAGGCCAACAGCTTTTGTTATTATTATAAATTTTTGTTATGAACCAATAAGTTCAACGGTAAATATGTAACTGAAAATTATGATTAATTTTATTAAATACATAAATAAAAAGCTTACCTCGAGTAGGATTTGAACCTACGACTTGTACTTTGCTAGAGTACCGCGCTGACCAACTGCGACATCACGGTTCAAGCCCCAATCGATGTAAATTTTGTCTTAATGTGTGTAGAACTGATGTAAATTCTAAATATAATGAGATTACAATCAAATTACGTATATTAATGGAATGTGAGTCTGCAATATCGCAAGGATAATATTTAACATTAGTCAAGTTGCTTTGGTATGTGTGAATCCTTGCGATATTGCAGGCTCACATTCCATTAATATAAGTAATTTGATTGTAATCTCATTCTATTTAGGATTTACATCAATTTACATACATAAAGACAAAATTTACATCGATTGAACCTGATGCGCAGTAGTGTTTAAAGTAAGTCTAGGTTCAAATTACTGAGGTAAGCTTTTATTATGTATTTAATAAATTAATAATAAATTATCAAATTACGACTTAATATATAATAAAATATATCAAACACCGTTAACTGTTCTATCGCGGCAACAATTGCGATTTAAACATGTTAATTATAATAATAAAATTTTCGCGGTCCGCTACCTACACACTGAAAAATTTATATTAAACAATCACCTTATCGAATCATTTCATCTTTCGCACGACCATCACATCATCATAAAAACAAACAAAAAATTCATTTTGTGTTTTCATCTCAGATAGCCTCACATCATTGAATTGCGTCGTAAATAACCTGAAATTTATAAATTGTTCTTATTTACCGATTATTTATCATGCTCACTTATCATTTTATTGTTCATCGATTTTACACTTTTTTTATATATAATTTTAATTTGTATATTTATATTTGACCTACATGAAATCTGTTTATACTTCTTAACTACTATCACCACATACTGGTTAGATCCTAATTAACTGTAACGACGCAGCGAAGGAAAAGATCTTTTTTTATTACGTATTGTATTATTTACATAGGGAGCTGGACAAGGTCTTTATTTTATATATTTCATTTTGTTACAGTGTGATTTAAACACACTTCACTTAATCAATTAAATACGGGTATCTTTTGAATTGGCAATTGGTAGGATTATTAGTACTATTAGGTAAACATTTGCCCTTGTGTAGTTGGTACCGTATATTTAATTAACCTAAAGAAAATATAAAACTCAGTAACACACACCTACGCTAACTCGAAAATCTCACACATCAATCATCTATTCGACGTAACTAAACTGATTAGACCCACCACCTTTTATAAACTAATTAGACACACCATCTCTTAAAGCTAAGAATATAAAACTAAGTGGTCCCGCCAAATTCGGCAGGTCACATACGTAATCATAAAATCGCACACTGACCTAAGAAAAATGATAGAAAATCTATTATAAGTCGCGAACCGTGGCAGAAATAAGTGTGGCTGTTTTAATACTCGTTAATACAAGATGCATTAAATTCGAAGGAGTGTATACTACTGTACAGTGTATATTAAAATATATTGTGCGGGCAATTAAAAAGGTTAGTTAAGAAAGGTTGGATTTGTCAATTATGGTTGGTACTTAGGTGGTCTTAATTTCTAACCACTGCAACCACTTATTCACTAATTTACGGTCATTTTACGAAGATCGTGTCAGCATAAACGTAGCAAAACCTAAACCTAACAAAGCAGCCAATTTAAAATGAGAGTGAGTTTTCCTTAAATATTTACTTACTGTTAGAATTAGCTTTTGTGGGATTTAAGCTCTAGCATTGCGTAATAAGTACATATTGTTTTTAAACTGATTGGTTTAACCTTTCCGGATATTTGAATTGCTTGTATTAACTCGGGACTAACCCACGTTTATGGGCAAGGAAAATACAGTTGAGTCATTTGGGCATATGTAAGATACTATTATTGATAATAATCTAAATCGTACACACATTTTTACTAATTGTACCTAATTTTCTAATAATGTAAATACTACTTCATTATTTATTCTGTGTATGTTGTACTAAAGCGATGACCAAGTTACATAATATGTACAATAGGATTACCTGTTACTTCATGAATATCTGAATATGAGCCTTTTCTTTAACACGGAGGGTCGCGTGGCTGCACGCGATTATTAGGTGTGTTAAATAGGTCTCTGACCCCTTTCCGACAACTTCCAATTACAATATTTAACAACTTTAAATAAGAATTTTCACGTAGTGCTCATTTCCATTAACTAGCTTTTTATCTTTGCATGACTACAGTGAACTTTGCAGATAGGTACTACAAACGATGGTTTTTAGTCATTTCGTTATTCATTGCAAGATATTAATCTATAAATTCTATTAAGTAATCAACAATAAAAAAATAATTAAAAGCTTGGTTAACTGATACATTCATTAACCTAAATGCAATTGTGATCTCCTACTCTTAAGCACTAACTGTCGTTTAAGTGTGTAATAAAGGTAAGCATATGTGAAAGAAATATATTTTTTCAGTGGCTTACATTTCACGTAATTATTATTGCATGCACGTTTAATTAAAAAAGAAATTTTAATTAAACATTTATTTCCTCAGCCTTACACGACTGTAAATATTAGATACCTTTATACATTATTTATAACTACTTTTAGTTAGAGTTAGAATTATGCTGCAAAAATCCTGGTTTATACCGAAAGTAGCTATGCTGCAAACGCTGAAAGAACATTTGTCACAAAAAGCTTTGGAACATTTTCAATAGTGTTACTTTTGATCGATTCCAGGTTATTGTTGAATTAACTGTCCAAATCCACATTGAAAAGTTTCTTAGCTTAAAACTTTCAGTTTTTCTCGACTATTTGAAGGAAATAATTGTAATGTAACCATATCGTTTTCTTAAAATCTTACGTTAAGAAGTTTGACTTGTTTGTTTTCATTTCTAAGGTTTTTATAAATGATATTGTTAAAAACAGTATCATCACTTAATAAAGTGGTAATTTAATAAAATTACATACTTGTATGGAACCTGAAGTGTTACTAATTTTGAGCATATTTTTTTGTTTTATTTTTGTACAGAAGGATTGATTCTTTATAAAAGTATATAGTTATGGGAACATGGCAATTTTGTGTTGTTTGCTTTTATTGCTGTGTAGGATCGGTATAAGAATTTTCTTGCACCAGAGGCCAACTGCTTGTCGTAAGTGGCGACTAATCAAAGAGGTGTAATAGGTATAATAAGAGAATTGCGTTATTAAGTTTAGCTGTTTATTGTGTTACATGCCAAATCCTCATTAGAGCATCAGCTCATAAAAGCAATATGCGCGCGCAGCATAGCTCAGTAGTGTGGGCGAGGTTCTTACTTAATCTTGCAAATGGGTACCCTTCACAACTCCAAAAACGTCTAAATTGGGAGAAATGTCAAAAAGGCGCTACCTGTTAGAAACATTAATAGCGGGAAAACGCCATGAACTAGATATAACAAGGGCCTAACAGGAAACCATAATGTTTATTCAAAATAAAATACTCTCTTCCCTGAAAACTCTACTCCCAAAACATTTACACAAAGTTCACCCAAACTTCGATAAAATCTTAAGCTTCACATCAAAGCCGGAAAATGCGATAATAAAACCTAAACTCATTGAATATTTCCATAAATTTAGCGCTAAAGTCATTAGCTCAAATACCCAAAAATAGGTGATCAAAACGGTAATTAATTATTCAATTTCAAACGAAAAACTACGTCACAACAACACTAAACGTGACGAAAAATGTATAGTCCTAAAATTTACTAAACGTCGATATCGGGATATCATTCCTAAATTCGAAAATACACAGCCTCGCCATAACAAATAAAACAAATTGACTTATCTGTTTGGCAAACTCAGGTACTACGGCGTCCCAATCGGTATGTCGATTCCTATAAAATCACTTCAAAAAAAATTTTCGGCTACTCGCAAAACAATCACTGGCATACAAATAAGCCAACTGTTCAGTCAACGACCTATTTACTTTATTATTGCGTTACGGTATGTCTATTCTAACTTATCTTCAATTATATCAACCAGAGCACAATGATTAATTATCTCTCAAATTATTACGATAAAGCTTGAATTAAATAATAAAGCAACAAAAAAATCGCCATCAGAAAATTATGTAAATCTACATTTCGGTAAAACCAGTTAATCACTCAATAACTGGATGCAAGCCAAATATCTAAGCTTTTAAATTTTGAATAAACGTAGTAATGCGAACGTTCTGCGAATAGATTAAGGTTACAAATGTGTACACTCAAAAAAAATATCACTCACTTAATAAACATTATGCATACAGGGTGTCGAGAAACTCTCCTGACAAACGGACACTATACATACTAGACATGATTTTATGTCGATTTAACCTAAATTACCTTAATCCAGAAATGCCTTCTAAGATGGCATCGTCAAGTCACTTTTTGTTAAATATCTGAAAAACACCGCTTGGTACAACGATTACGTCGATAATGACAAATCAGGCACTGAGAACACGATCTTTTTATTGCCATCAGAACTGGTCCACTTGGAGGTGTGAACAGCTTTTTTTATTTTCAAATTTTAAAACTTTACGATAATTTCCATACAAAATGTGCTCTTAGTTGAAATCGCTATCTCGTACCGTTTGCGAGAAAAATAAATTTAAACTTTTTATGTTTCTGGTAGAAAATACAGTTTCATTACTAAATTATGTTTTCAATGCCTGGTTGGCTATAATAAATCAACAAAGAGTGTCTGATTTTAATTAGTTACTTAAGTTGCTGTAAAATTTTGAGGAAAGGATGATTCAGAAAACAATTTTTTTATTTTCTAAGGATAGTACAATAGAATTTATGTACCTAACATAAAAAATAACAATAAGGACAACTAACAACAAAAAGAATAGAACGAATTTTTATAGCATATGCTTTATATGATGACCATTTGTTTCCACACATAAATCTATTCTTTTCTGTAAAGATTGTCTAATTCTTGCAAAAATTCCACGATTATTTCTAACTTTATTGCAAGCATCTTCAATTCTTTCCCATAACTGATCACGCGTGTCTATTGGAACAGCATAAACTAATGATTTTAAGTATCCCCAAATACAGAAACCACAGGGGATTAAATCTGGGGATCTTACAGACTAATTGAATGGACCACCTCTTTCAATCCATTGGTTACCATAACTATTGTTTGAAATTGACGAATTTCTGCACTAAAATGAGTTGGGAAACAATCGTGCAAGAACCATAAAATCTGTCTGTTCATCAGGGGAACCTCGTCTATTAAATCACATAAAACATTTTCCAAAAAATTAAGATACACATGTCCTATTAAACGTCCAGATATCCCTACATGTCCCAGCAGTTGGTTACCGATTACACCTGTCCAAACATTAATACTAAATCTTTGCTGGTGCTTAGTATCTTTTATTACTTCAGCATTATCGTCAATGTATGCGTAATGACGGGCATTATGTAAAATAAAAATTCCATCCCTGGTAAAGGTAGCTTCATCACAAAAAAAAAAAAAATTAGGGTCCTGATTCTTTTCGTTCCTCAACCAGTTTGAAAACTCTACGCGGGCAGGGAAACACCATCTAACATCGCATGAACTCTCTGAAAATGAAAAGGATAAGGAGTTTTCTCGATGAATATTAGGATACATAGCAGCGAGTCTTTTGGTGCCAATCGGAGGATTCTCTTCATATTCTTCTGTAACATCAATGTGACTACCAGTTTCAGTATTCTTAGGAACTACTCAGCCAGTTTTTCTTATTATTTGGTATAACGTTGTAAATATTGAGTGACTGAAATGCTTCCTGTTTGGAAATGTTTCCGCGTATCTTCGTTCTGCATCACGAGCATTACACTATACTTACCCATAAACTAAATGTATATCAGTATACTCTTCATTGGAAAAACTAACCATTTTGATTTAAAGTAAAGAATTTTTATCTTTTTAAAACAACAATAACTGTTTCATATCAAAACAATTTGACGTAACGTCAGATTTTATTTTAATTTAAAGTAACAAATTTTTATCTCTCTAATACAACAATAACTATGTGACATCAACACAATTTGACGTACCGTCATGTTTTGTCGATTTGTCACAGTCAACTAGGCATTGAAAATATAATTTAGTAATTTTCGTTATTATAAGAGCTATTATTAATTTTATTAAATACATAAATAAAAAGTTTACCTCGAGTAGGATTTGAACCTACGACATGTACTTTGCTAGAATACCGCGTTCACCAACTGCGCTATCGAGATTCAAGCCCCAATCGATGTAAACTTATATTTAGAATTCACATCAGTTCTACATACATAAAGACAAAATTTACATCGATTGGGACTTGAATCTCGATAGCGCAGTTGGTGAGCGCGGTATTTTAGCAAAGAACAAGTCGTAGGTTCCAATCCTACTCGAGGTAAACTTTTTATTTATGTATTTAACCCTCCAACCGCGGGCGACGTGGAAATAGCGTTCTGCTTATTTGGTTTATTTTTGCGGGCCACGCTATATCTGCGTCGCACGTAATTTGTTTGAATGTAGTCAGCGGGAAACGTTTATTTACCATCAAGACGTTTACCATGGGAATTTGAAATAAGTGGGCGCGTTCCAGTGAAAATATTAGCCAATTGCAAACCGTAGTTACCAAAACACGGCCCTTAGTCGGCGTGGATGACTTAGTCATGTACAACAAGTTGTAACATGTTGAAATTATTTTTATCAGTATAAGAACGTGTTGTGTATCATTTGAATTATATCTTCCAAGTTAGTTAGTTGTGCTACATTTATTCTAGTACGAATATCTCTGAAATTTGATATGTCAAAACGTGCAGCTGAAACGGACATTGATGATCATCAAATGGCATCATGCAGCGAAACCACAATACAAGAAGACTGTGATTCAGATAGTGATATCAGCGTGAATCTAAGTTCAAGTGACTATAATAGTTCGGAGGATGATTTGAGTGAGAGTAATGGGGATTCAGATGAAGAAGTGGAAGATCTCTCAAGTGTACGCGTTTGGTATGAAATTGATACAGATAGTATTCCTCCCGCACCGCCACATTTTCCTTTTACTGCAACACCAGCAGTGAATGTAATATTGGACGAAAATGCTACACCACTTACATATTTCGAAATATTTTTCGACGACCAATTGATGATGATTTTGGTGAATGAGACAAATAAATATGCCAATCAAGAAATAAACAAACAATCGGCACAATCCAGTTACAAAAAATCTAAGAAATGGGTAAATGTTGAAATCGCAGAAATGAAGGTATTTTTAGGCGTATTATTATTACAGAGTATTGTACATTTGCCTGAGCAAGAATGGTACTGGACAAAAAGAGAATCAATATATGTTCCAATTTTTGGCAAAGTCATAACACGCGACAGATTTAGACTAATAATGAAATACTGGCATTTTTCGGATAACTCCACCTTCAATCCAACGTCACATCCGTTTACGAAATTACGTAAAATATACGCAGTAGTTGAATATTTACGTATGAAATTTATGACAGCAATAGTTCCAGAACAGAACATTACTGTGGATGAAAGTTTAATGTTATTCAAAGGGAGATTAGGATGGAAACAATACATTCCAATAAAAAGGTCCCGTTTTGGCATAAAGTCATACGTTTTGTGTGAATCTGAATCTGGTTACATTTGGAACTTTTTATTGTATGTTGGTAAAAGTACCTTATACACGCAAAAATATGAAAACTTTCCGGTTTGAACAAAAACCGTATTATATCTAATGGATTCTTTGCTGAACGAAGGATACTGTGTTACTGTTGATAACTTTTACACTTCTCCGCAACTTGCTGATTATCTGATTACTCATAAAACAGATATGTATGGTACGTTACGGCCAAACAGAAAAGATTTGCCACCAGGTTTTGCAAAGATTAAATTAAAAAAAGGCGAAATAAAAGCTTTTCAAAGAGGCAAAGCAATGGCTTTGAAGTGGCAAGATAAAAAAACCGTTTGTACCTTGAGTACAGAGCATAATCCATCATTATGTACTATAAGACTGAAGAACGGCCAAGAAGTAGTGAAACCACAGGTAATCATTGACTATAATCACACTATGGGGGGCGTTGATAGATCTGATCAAGAATTGAGCTACTACGAGACCAACAGAAAACAACAGAAAAAATATTTCGTCACCTGATGGACAAAGCATTGTTCAATGCATTTGTCATATACAAGAAAATTTCAAAAAATTCAAAAAAATCATTTTTGGACTTCAGACTAGACATTATTGAAGAAATTTTTGAAAAAAAATCTTCAACATCATTCAAGGCAAAATCAAGGAGATGCTAACATATCTAGGCTAGTAGAACGTCATTTTATTTTTCATATTCCACCAAACCCCATAAAAAAGGAACCCAGAAGAAGATGTGTACTATGTTGCTCCAAAAAGGATAAAAATGGGAAAAAGGTGAGAAAAGAAACAAGAACATAGTGCAATGATTGTAATGTTGGGTTATGTATGGAGCCATGCTTCAAAATATACCATACGCAAAACAATTTTTAAAAATACGTCAAACGCGGTAAACGCGTTTCCCGCATATGTATACATTTCATGAATAAATTTTTCACTAATTCCAATTTTTTTTTAAATTTTTTTCTATGTCTTTTTCAAACAAGTCATATTTTCAACTTAAATAATGCATTAAAATTGCCCGCATTTTTTGACAGAAAAAATGAAAATCGGCCCGCGGCTGGAGAGTTAATAAAATTAATCATAATTTTCAATTACATATTTACCTTTGAACTTATTGGTTCATAACAAAAATTTATAATAACAAAAGCTGCTGGCCTCGCGAGGTGGACCGCTTTTGATGGCAATAAGAAATCTTGTTTTCAGTGACCGGTTTGTCATTATCGACTGATTCGTTGTACCAAGTTTGAACTTGTTACGTAGCGGTGTTTTGAGATATTTAACAAAAAGTGACTTGATGGTGCCATCTTTGAAGGGTTCGAGCTCCCTTAGGAAGCATTTTTGGATTAGGGTAATTCAGATTAAGTCGACATAAAATCATGTCTAGTATGTGTAGTTTCCGTTTGTCAGGAGAGCTTTTGGACACCCTGTACATTGAAATTAAATAAGAATTAAAAGTTGAGTATTTTGTCCGAACTATTTTGAACATAATTTTGTATCGTAAAATTTCTATTAAAGCTGATGTAAATTGAGTCTCGTAAGCTCAGATGACCGTAATTTACTTACTTTACATATCTTAAATCTTTAAATTACCACAAAAATAAAACACATAAATTTACAAACGATAATATGAAAAAGTCAGTTACGAATGGATACGCCTTTTGCGCAAATTTTAGATCTAAACGTTACTTGGATAAATTTACACAAAGGCATATTCATTCGTCTAAATAAACAGTGTATTGACGTCACCAATGAATGTAAATTCAAAAAAATATGTAGTTTCCTTCACAAGCACCAAAATAATCAATAGGACTGCTTTTCGTTTTGCACAACGGCACGACAATGCACCTTTTGATATTTAATCGGCGTAAACACCAATAACTACTTTAAAGTTATCTTTACGCAAACTTCATTAACAGAAAATTTTAAACCAAAGACCATTCGCTACGATCACTTCTTCATCTGGTTGAATATATCACAACAATAACTATATTCACTTCAAACCTATTAACGCGTTACTATAAACAGCAAATTTGTTCCTTATCATGGCCAGCTATGTACTCGAAACGAACATATTATAACCGTAAACTCTTTACAAATAACCCGTCAGAAAAGCGATATTCATCCAAAAGAAGTAAAGTTCACACTAGCAATTTCAAATCCATTTAACAAAATTCACCAAAACTTAAAATAACGAGAACATTTATTTACACAAAAACTAATCTACATCTCTTTCACTAAAATAAGAATATTCACGTGCGAAAACGAAACGTAACCTTACAAAAGGATTCCATTAATTACACGCAACAAATCAAAGTAAAAAAAAGTCTGTATCATTTACAGGATCTACAAATTTTAATTAGCAACAAAAACATCCTAAACTAACGAAAGAAAAGTAATTATCATAAAGCTTTCAGGAATTTAAACTTGAAAAGTTCAATTTTTTAACTAACTATACTACCTTTCTAAAAGCGAGCAGTACTAAAAGACCTAAAGTTCGAAAAAAAATGGCGATGGTTCGTAAGGTTTTGAACATACGTGACAATTGAAAGTTATTACGGTAGTTACTTATAGTTAGGTAATTTTGCATTTAGTCTATAGTTATTTTGTGGTTTAAGGATAGTTAAGATAAGTTAGACATATTGACGATGAAGAGAAGAGGAGTGCGAGTGCTTGAGGAATTGCATGTGCATAAACATATGCAGAGTGAACGTTCCCAAATATTGCTGATATAATACTAAATAAATCAATACTTGAATTTCAGACAAAAGAGTATAATGCAGATCCATTTAGGAAATGTAATGCATATTCAAATACATATTTTTTCAAATTCACGATACGCCACTGGAAGTGGTTGAAGGTAAATGCAAATTACAATTCAAAGATAAAAATAATAGATATATAAACTCTCACCTTGAACAGAATTAGTTTCAAAAGGTACCGATTTTGGCACCACCTGTCAATGAAAATCACATTACGAATTTTTATTGGCCAATAAACTTAAAATGAGAGCAATAGTAAAATGACCTATAAAATAGAAATTAGTAGAGTGATGACGCAATTTTAAAATGAAGCGATGCGCTTCCTTAGTCGCAGAAAAAAGCGGAGTGATTCCGCAGAACATCTGTGGCGGACATAGTAGTTTTTATGCTTATTATTATTATTTAGTTTCAATCTATTGATTGGTCTGCAGCACACTTCTCCATCTTTTCTTCCATTCTATTCTATCTTGGGCAACTCTTTTTAGTTCTACATACGTTCCACAACTCATGACATTTATGATGTCATCTAGGTGTTCTTTCCTTCGCCTTCCTCTAGAGTTAATACCTTCAACTGTTCCGTCAATGATATTGTAGAGGAGTCCGTCGTATCTTATTATGTGAACTGCCCATTTGGCTCTTCTCACAGCCATGCTGGCAATTATCCTTTGTTCTCTATTTTAAGGTTGGTGAATAGCCCGAAGTTTGAGACTTGTGACAAATTAAACGGAGATTGGGGAGTAACATGTATATACAGTTAACCATTACAGCAACAGTGAATACAAAACAAGAAGAAACGTGATTTGTCAAGAATTTAAAGAAGAAATATGTGCATCAAATGGACTACTCAAAGGGTGCTATAAATATTATAAGTGGATATATTTCGTATTCTAGTAAAGTAAAGAAATTCTAAAGTATATTTTTTTCTTAAATGTTGAAATTAACTAGTCAAGTCCTAATACTAAAGTAATTATTTAAATTTGTTCATTAATGTGTGGTTGCGTTGCAATGGTACCGATAAAAAATTAGGACTCGACTATATTTTTGTGTGAAATATGTATAGAAATAAGATTTTTTTAGGAATCATAATTTGTTCACGTACATTTTGCCATAAATGCCAGTTTTAATGTAAATAAGGTGATGTCAAATGTACTAGAATTTTTATATTAATCGAATTTTGACCATTAAATTTTATTCGCAGTTAACCATAATGAGTTTTATCTTTATGCAAGTTAAATTAAAATTTTAGACAAACTTATACAAATTATTATTAATTTTATTAAATACATAAATAAAAAGTTTACCTCGAGTAGGATTTGTACCTACGACCTGTACGATTGGGGCTTGAACCTTGGTGGCGCAGTTGGTAGCGCGGTACTCTAGCAAAGTACAGGTCGTAGGTTCAAATCCTACTCGAGGTAAACTTTTTATTTATGTATTTAATAAAATTAATAATAATTTTTAATTACATATTTACCTTTGAACTTATTCGTTCATAACAAAAACTTATAATAAAACTTATACAAGTTTACAGTAAAATAATATAAGTGCTGATATATGCAATTATTAACTAAAGTCAAATAATAGTGAGATTACTCATTAACTTTATTTTTTTTTGCTTTTTCATTTTACCATAACAGATGTTTTAAAAAACAATTGAAAATCATACTAAGTGGGTTAATACTATAAGCGAAATGATCTTATCTATTATGAAGGGTCAGAGTTCAAGTGAATATAAATATTAAAACACGATCGCATCAAAGTTTGTTACCTGCATGAAATGATTTCGATTGATACATTAATCATTACGATGCCGACTTTGAGGACCGATTTTCAAAAGAAATTAGTGTGATTGCAGTTTTAATGTTACCAGTGTTAGAAGCAGGAATGATAGTTCATATAATAGGACAGGAAAGATAGCATTTTATCTATATTAGCGAATTCAACTGTTTATATAAATTTGCACGTATACTAATACTTGTGAGCAGAAACAAATATGGGGAAAGGTTGTAATTGTTTCAATCACTATTACTAACAATAACAAATTAATAGATAAACTACACGTACAACCAATCAGTAAAAGCTAGCCAGAGTTACCATTTTTAAATAAAATCTGTTTACCAGATAATTTAGGAAGTGTTGTACATTGCACAAGAGAATTCACAAACGATACATTATACATTTGGCACCGCGTTGTAGGGCCATACTTTATTTCAGAATTGACACTAACTTACAGAGTGTTACATCAGAAAATTTGCACGGAATGGAGCTCCAGTACCACTATCATATAGACGTTACATCACAAATCATAACACGACTAATAAAAATTTGAAACAAAGGGCATTTATTTTCAACTACTCTTTAATAATTGAGGGAGAGATTTGGATAAACTTGTAATTGTAAAGTTGAGGAAAGCGGCCGCTAACAAGTACTTAGAGTCAGAACAGCCTCTAACACTAGAACTATCTGTAAAATGTGTGATTAGGGTTAGTACCATATTCTTGATTTAGCTGTAATACTGTAATAAATAGTCAAAAATGTGTTTGATTACACTGTTGTAAAGATCCAGGAATCATCACAAAAATCCGTAAATGAATTATAAATTTATCTGTTTATTTACATTAAAAATGCTTCGGTGCATTTCAATTATTAATTATTTCCCCTTCTTCCGTAGTTAAGAAATCGTTTTACATTTCGTCTCCAACAAACTACCACCTCAATTATCCCGTCCAGTCAGGTTAGACCGTGGACTATATAAGCAGAACCGCGACGGGTACTAATTATCTTTTTACTTCTGTCCTAAAGTAAACATCTTACTTCTCCACCGAAGACTTCCTGACGTGGTTCCTGATTTTCTATTGCGACCTAGTTGGAATCAGAAGCCGTTATTTTTACCTGTCGACCCATTCGGGGGTAAGCCATAAATTTCATATTTACGAGATCAGTCTTCCGTTATAACAACTTCTTTTGCTTCGCAGATTATTAATTGATTCCGTCTGCAAATACACCGCAATACCTGTACACTAAACACTTACCCGGGTGTATGGCCAGTGTAAAACATACTGATTCTAACATGCGATGTCCTACTCTTTGCTTTTAGATTGTCGCCTCAAATGTACTGAGACTTCCTGGGAAATATTCCCCAAGGTGTCTTCCTGTGTGGATATTTCCCGACCCTTGCTTGTCTGGAAGGTGTATGCGCGTTCAGTCTAGCGTACTTCTAATTAACCAAAGGGTGTACGCCCGTTTGGTTAATTAATCCTTTTCCAACACAAAAGTATTTAGCACATACACAACCGAACTGGGAACCCAGTAAAACCTGCAGACAATTAATCGCATAATAATCTCCATAAATTTCCGTTTCCGCCAGATTATCCTGCTAAAACCGTTATCAGTTCTATATACCAGTCATTAGTACTAACACTTTGTGTTCGTATCCAGAATACTTAATAAAGTATTACAACCCGCTTGATTGTTGATATCTCTGAAGGATTGTTGTTTTTCTGTCCAGATGAATTTGGCGTCCTTCCTCAGTAACTTCGTGAAGGGCTGGCTTAGCTAGGCAAACTGGACGATGTATTTTCGGTTCCATGAAGACATTCAGAGAAACTGTCGAAGTTGCTTCGTGGTACGTGGAGGTGGGAGTTGGTCGACAGACTCGACTTTCTCAGTATCTGACTGGATTTCTTGGATTGTGACTATATGTCGCAGATACTTCAGCTGTGTCCGACAGAGTTGACATTTGTCTACCTGGGGTTGGAGTCCATTCACACATAGTCGTTGGAACACTCCTTGTAAATTGTGGAGGTGTTCTCCGTGAGTCCTTCCTAATACTATTATGTCATCTAGACGAATTCCTTACCAGTCACGAGGGCGATGGAAGATGGTTGGTCCTTAGTGTAGTCCAAAACGCAGCACTTTAAATTGGTAAAATCCTCGACCAGGGACTGTAACTGCAGTAAGAGGTTTGCTTGATTCTTCTAAAGGTGCTTGCCAATATCCTTCTTTTAGATCTGGTGTACTAATATACTGTGCTTCTCTCAGTTGATCCAGTATTCCTTGGATGAAATGAAAGGGGTAGGAATCTTTGACGGTCATTTGGTTCACCTTTATGTAATCGATATCGAAACGATATGTCCTTGATGGTTTCCTGGCCAGGACAACATGTGAACTAAACGGGCTGCGTGATGGTTCAATAATATCGTTCGCAAGCATGTCATCTACTTCCTGGCTGATGATTGCTTGTATATCTGGATTACTGGGATAGTAAGATTGTTTGACAGTTTCAACACAGGACATTAGGGTAATTCGGTAAGTTATGCTTTGTGTCTTACAGGGGACTGACTGAATTTCGTTAACTCTACTTCTAGGAAGTGGATCTGTTACTGCAGTTCATTGCCATCTGGTGCATGGATGCCACTTACTCCTGCAGAAGATTCTGCTTGGAGTGAGATTTCATTGGCAATTTCTACTTGATGAGGGGCGAGTCGGATGTAGGCATGTGCCTTCCTCAGGAAGTCGACTCCCAGGACCACATCGGTCGACAAACTAGGTAGGTATTGTCCTAAAAGTGATTAATTGCGTTTACCTAAAAGAGCAGGACATCTGCTACTGCCATGTGATTGTGTTGTGAAATCGTCAGCGAGGTGAACTATATCGGTGTTGGTGGTAACTGGTTGAATTCGTTTACCTGTTGTAACCATTTAGTCCATTCTTCGCGGGAGGTAACTGGTTTACACTTGGATATGGGGGATGTAGTCGTAGTCATCGAAAGTCTCCTGAAGATTTCACTGGCGCTAGAAGTTTTGGTCGACGACAGGAACATTATTTGGACAAAATCCCTGGTTTGCCACACCTGGAGCAGAATGCCTTGAGATTTCCACTGCATTTGCCTAGGAAATGCCCCTTTTCGCCACAGGTCCAGCATACTTCTCGTTTGTATAGGAAACTAGGTATGGACTCTAGGTTAATACTTCTAAGTGCTTCATGTCGAGGTGGAGCAGAATGAGATGTATGAATTATGACACGTTTATTTAAAAAAATAATTAAATTTAACAGATATAAGGTAATAAATAAAAGGGATTCATAAACAAATTAACAATAATATGGGAGAAAAATTAAATAAACAAATCCTGGATCCTTCAGGGTTATTTCTTGGATTCATCAGGGTCCCGTTTCCTGACCGTACTTCGCCTACGAGCTCGGGTCGGGCTGGCCTAATTTGTTTCCTCCAAAATTTAAGGGTTATAATATGCACGTGTTTATAGTTAGGTAGGTATCGCAATTTGTTTAATTAATAGGTGACTAGTGCTATGTAATTTATACCAAAACTCTTTCTGAAGGGCGTAGTAGCTCTGTTAGTTTAGCCCTTTGTGAATTTATAAAAAATTGTAAATCAAGTGAGTAATTTACTTTTCTATTTCTTGGAGTTTAATTAAGAGATGCTTAATGAAGTCGGGGCGGTGGAATTATTTAGATAACGGGGACCTTAATAGTTCAGAAAGCATTATTGTTAAATGTACTAAATGTGATACAGGAAATCAAGTTGCCACTCGACCTTGTAAAATAACAATGCATATAATGGAATTTTTCACGTAAACAAAATGCTGTTTGTTAGTGAATTTTTAACGTGTATTTAATTAAATTGGGGAAATGTTAGTGAGTTTAAATTTGGGAATTGTGTAATAAAATATACACATTCAATTCAGGTGGACATTTAATACTAAAATTGATTTAATGTAATTGAATATACAGTGATTGAAATACGGCAAGTGTACTCAAATTACACGTTTGGTGCTAAATGATGTTTAGCCAGTGAATTGAAACAATTTAGAGGAGGTTAACGTAGTTAACAACGGGGATGGTTAATTAATTACACGTGATGATTCGGTGTGAAAATTAATGAATGAAAAGGTGATTTACGGTGACGAACAAAACGGAAATGAAACTTGATATAAGTGAATTTAAATACCAGGTGGTTGGCTGGATGGTGAGGAGACCGGATTAGTGACAGGGTCAACCCAGGATTATTGATGGTGGACTGGACGGTGGAGATCTGGTGGAATGTTGCGGGGGAAAATGAGAGTGGATATAGATACGTACATTTTCTGTTTGTAATGTGATATGGTGGTGTGGAATATTTATTGGGAGAAAGGGATGATTCACTGGCGTATTACGCATCCCCCGCAACCAGTATGCTCAATGCGAAAATATACATATTTACTTTCATGGAGTTAAACAATTCTTAAAAACCACAAATTCAGTTTTCATTAAAATCTCCACTAACTACTAAACGTAATTAGAAAATATTTTAATCCCCAGTAATCAACATTACACTGTAAATGAATAGACCACCGTTATTTAACAAAAACCCTGCAATATTAGTTAGATTTGTTTTAATTTTTGTTCGTAAAAGTTAGACCTAAAAGTTTCATTTATACAATATAAAATTCTTTTATAAAATATAAAGTATAAAACAGTCCCTTTAAAAGTATTGATTTTCTGTCTGACCGCAGAGCAGGTATACAGAAATCATTCCCCTCGATTTTCATCATCGCTAACATCTGTCCCACACTAGAAACTCCGTTATCATAACTGTATAAGATTTCACAGGGAGCTACCAGACTGGCCCAGACTTTAAGAATATTTTAAACTGAATAAAATTTCCATTTTGATTGCAATATATACATTAAGACCAATTCTTTTAGTCTTTAAACAGGCAGTTAATGTTATTTTCGCAGCAAACGTAACGAGAGTCATAAGCTATCTACCGACCTTACCCTCCGTTATTGTACGCCGTCCCCCACCAGGAGAACTGTCCTGCCCCAGGCCCTTTGGGGGATGTTGGATGTTTTAGTATACTTCTAATATCTGGTTTAGTTGTGATATTTCAGCATCCGCGTGATTTTAATGTGTTGATATGTAAATATTTAAGTTAGTGTTAAGTTTGAATATTAAGAAAATGTAAATAATACATTCCCGTTTTATTATATAAAAACCGATTTGAACTAGAACCGTGGCAAATAAAATTAAACTTAAATTACAAAGTAAGCAAAAGACGCTTACAAACAGTTCGTAATAAATACTTAAAAATGCAAGTATCTTAGAGACTGTTACAGGTATCGATTTAGACAAAGTGTACCTTTTTTATCTGAAACACATCAAGGTTTCGTATTTTAATAAAAAAAAACAATTTACTTCACGGGTTCAGAAATTAGGAATTAAAAGGTTACGCTACTCCTTGAGTTGCCACAGTACATAATTGAAACAGGGATTTAACATGGGAAATCACTTTTTTGCAGAAATTGGGTCTCTGTATTATTATAGAGTAAAACTGGAATTATTACCGTCTATAGTTTTTACAGTTAAAATGAGATGGTATTTAAATTAAAAAAACTTAATGTAAATTGAGACGGTTAACCAAGATTTTCGTCTGTAAAGCTTTAATATTATGTTAAAACCTACGAAATCACTCAACTCAAAACTATTTAATACGTAAGTATAAACATATATATATATATATATATATATATATATATATATATATATATATATAACACGCTTATATAAATAATTCAAAAAGAACATAAGACACACTGTGCACCCGCACTACGCTCCCTCTTTCGTGTAACAATCGGCCTTCCTGAAACAGTAATGACCTCATTACTAAAATTAACTTACAACGAGGTATGATAGGTCTTGCCTATCTGCCTCCGTGTCCGCCTCATCTTGTCACATTCGTTTCGTCACATTCATTTTGTCACTTTCATCCATGCATGGATACCGCCTAAAGATTCAACCGTGACATTCGCTGAAAGTGCTTATAACCTCTAACGCCCTCTGTCGTTTCAATTATGTACCTATCATTATGTGAGGCCCTCGTTTCTCTATAGGGTTCGTCAACTTTATTCACCAATTTGTTACTTACTTTGGGATACGCCATTTCAGTAGCTGTAGCTCGCTGTGACACCAATTCACTGACGTTATTCGGTAGCCTTTCTGCGCTTTTTAATATGACGTCAACTCGGAATGGAGGGGGGAGTATCCAGAACTCGAGATTGCCATAACGTGCTTACATTCGTCTACCCACCCGCCTTAAGTTAATGGCGGTCATACCACGGTTTGCTTGTAATTGATCCATATTAGAAGTACTTGCATCAAGGTTGTCATCCTGACGCTTTCCCTCCTGCCTGTGTGAAAAATGTCTTACGCCGCTGGATCTGGCCTGATCCTCTGGGTTGTGTCAACCCTGCCCTTACCGCTAGCTAGCGTTTCACCCTAGTCCGCCTGATTAGTTACTACCGTGACAGCAGGGGGGGGGTACCCAGAACTCGACTTCATCGTGTTATCGATGTCTCAAGTTACTTCGAGGAGATGTTTGTCTCACCTATTTTCCGCCTGGATACTTGCGGGCAATACCTTTACTTTGCCTTTCCGCCTGACGATTCGCCGTAGGAATTGCTATCGCAATTTGCACGTGCCTTATGCCTTTCTCCGCCAGAACTCCTCAACAACCTATTCGTAACGACAGACCTCGGTCACTAATTGTCCGCCATGGGTACCCAAATCGCCAGAAATCTCTTTTGAAGTCGAAATTGCCGCCGTGGAAAAAAATCGAGCACTTCAGATCGAAATATTACAATTTATTGAACCCCATATAAACAATTATTTTATTAAACGAACTTAAAGTAAAAACAAAATTTTTTTATTCAACAAATTGTGTCCTAATCCTAATCATAAACTTAACACCTCTAATGTAACTAAACCTGTAACTAATTATACAGATAAAAGTACTAGAAACACGTCAAATACATACTAGCTAATAAGTTGTTCGAAATGTCCGCCTCTTTCTTGAATACACAATGCAATACTATTCTCAAATTCGCTGCTTAAATTCCTACACATTTCAGCACTAATGTTTTGAAAACAGTTTCTAATGCTAATCTTCATGTCTTCCTTTGTTGTAGGCGGTATTTTATAAACCTGCTCTTTGACGTACCCCCATATGTTAAAGTCCATTTTAGTAAGATCTGGGTCTCTAGCAGGCCAAGCAACAGGCCCTCCCCTCCCAATCCAACATTCTGGATATCTAGCATTTAAAAAAGTTATTATCGGACCTGTATGATGTACTGGGGCCCCATCATGAAGAAACCACATTTCTTGTTGCGTATCCTGTGGCACTTGACGCAACAAATTAGGTAGATGGTTTTGCAGAAAGTCTAAGTGTACTTCCCCTGTTACTCGTTGATCAAAAAAATATGGTCCAATTACATGTTTACCGACAACACCTCCCCAAACATTTAAAGACCATCTAGTTTGACAAGTATATCTTACAAAATGTGGATTTTAGGTAGAATAGTAATGAAAATTGCGTCTGTTTACAATTCCATTTCTGTAAAATGTGGCCTCATCTGTAAATAAAATCAAATGAACAAAATTTCTTTGTTGGTTTATTTTGTTTTGAGCCCATTGACAAAATTACAGTTGTCTTTGATAATATTCAGGAACCAATTCTTGAAGTAGTTGAATATGATAGGGGTGCATTTTTTGAGACTTCAATATCCGCTGCACCGTACGTCGTTCAACAGCAACCTGCAGAGAAATGGGTCGTTGTTCAATATATGGATTTTCGGCAACTGTACATTTAATTGATTTTCCTCAGTCTGTGCACGTTTTTCCCTAGTATTTTTTTCATATAACACATTGCCAGTTTTTTCAAAACGCTCCAAAATCTTTTCAAATGCCTTTCTTTCAGGTTGCCGTCTCTATGGAAACCGTTGTTGATACAGTCTTCTTGCTAAGATCGTATTCTTATCACTAGCTCCCAAAACAAAAATCATATCAACCATCTCGGCTTGCGAAAAATTCATTATTTACAATTTTAATTCAAGTTTTAAATCAATTTGCTATAAAATACACTAATGCATCACACAAATTATCAACTGACAATAAATAATGATGTTTCTGATGATCTCTATTATTTTTATATGCAACGCCTCGCCTTCACGGCTAACTAACAACAAAACTTGAAAGCCGTATAGCCTTTTTACAATTAAAAAATGTTAAATTATCATTATTTAAAAAGCTACAATTTTTTGGAATATACACTCTTATACAAAGTCACCCTTATTTTTAATGCTAAATAAGATAGAATTAAAAAAAAATGACTATAGGTTTTTTTGAAGCTACTTTTTATTGTCTATTTTTGATCACCCTGTATGAATATATTACAAAAATATCAATACAGCCCATTAGAGTAGGTTCCCATTTCCAAGAAAACCAACCATAACTAATTGATAAAGGCTTCGTTTAGAAAAGGTTTCCACCTATGTTTTGGCCTGCAAACGTCATTTTTGCCAAAAAATTTTAAATTTGTCAAAAACGGTTAGACTTAGGTATAGGACATTATACATAAAATGTGTCTAAAATTGTATGTAGAATCTAAATATGTAATAATATATAAGGTTTTCTATTTAAAAAAAAAATTAAAATTACTTCTAAGCTTTTATGATCTACCCTGTATAATTAAAAATATTTTTGGAATAAGCACCAGAACAAATCAAAAATTTTATTTTTGCATTGCAGGTATATAAATCCGCTAGTACTTTTGTGGTATACATGTAACATATACGGGAATCTTGGGTGAAGACACTTCAGATTTTTTAGTGTTGAGAAATAAAGTAACAAGGGTCCCACATTGTAAAAAGTTCGACAATCTTTAATTTTTGTAATGTGGAGACAATATTTTGAGTAATCCAACAAAGATCATATCCAGAATTTTTTCTTTAAAACAGCTCATTTTATCGATATTTCTATAAATATTATTTTTGTTGCCTTACAACACGAACAATAAAAAATAAGCATTATTCTATTAAAGCTAATCCACGCCTAGTTGTAAGTGATAATAATGAAGCAAGTTTTTCACAGAAATGCAAAGCAAACAATTTTCTTTTATGCGTACTCACTCATGAATGAAAAATTGTGTAATTTACATTTGAGTAATAAATATCATACATTGTGATAAAACGTTGAAAATTGCTGCCATTCTACTAAAGATGAAAGCCGTCTACAAATGCTATGAATTCTATTATTTCTCCACAAAGAAATATTTATCATCTGTGTTAGTAAGGAAAATGCTTATAACGGCTAAAACGACTATACATTTTTAAGAAATTTGTAAAACCATTTCATTATTAATATAAAACGGAAAATAAATACGTTAACACTTTTTAACAAATAAAATTACAAGTTCTTTCTTAAATCAATATCTCTTAAAGGATCATATTTTAAAAATGATCCCCAAGTATTTCAATTTTGATTGAAAGAAGGTTAACGTTCAATTTAAAACGATAAAGCTTGAGCTTGCGTTTGTATTCCTTTAGCTATATAGGATAATCCACCAAGAAACCTCATTTTTTAAGATAATCATTTAAAAATAAAAAATATTTCATGGTAAAAATTAATAGCTGCTAATGTACTATTTGTTGGCTTGTAACAAAACAAACATTCTTATACTTCATTTTTGAAATATTAATTTGCCTGCAGTACGTGAAACGTAAGTATTAGCGGTAATAAATTGTTTAATTTTGGTGCAACAGTTTTGGAATGGGAATTGGGGAAATGTAGCGCTGTTATCATAAATAAATCATGGCAATGCTTACAAACAATATCTTGGAAGGAAGGCGAACGGCAAGTAAGTAATTAGATTTAGAGAGATGGTGGCGTGGCGCCTTTGGCGGTTAAATATTCTGCAACTGGAGCACTAGCAACTTTCAAGCTCTAAAACTCACTAACGCCTGCATAATGTTTCAAATTCAATTATGTACTTCTACGCAATCAGTAGACAGTTATTTATTTACGTGGGTATGGTTGCTTTTGGGATTTATAATCATACACAAGTGCAAAGGGAAGTAATCAGGTCACCAACACGTTGAACTCTACAAATCTCGGTTCATCATGATAAAGCTTTCACAACCCAGGTTATTGTAAAATGTTGAAATCTAATTTGGGAAATTCACATAAGGCAATAAAAATAAAAACGTTTAAAACCAATGAAATACGTAACTCTAATGGTTTTCGACATCACACTTTCATATTTCAGATTTATGCAAAATCTTAACTTCTTCGATTAATCCCTTATCTACCTACAGCTTAATAATTATTCTTAATTTTTGGTATTCAGTTAAAAATTAGGTACTCAAGTTGATAAATAGATAGAGTACTAATTATCTCCGAAGAGAATAAAGCTCTAGTTTTAAAGTTGGTAAGTGTGAAGGAATTAAAAGCAAGAATACCTGAGAATTATTTTCCATGTACAGATGCAAATTAACTTGGTATCTGAGACGCTTTATAAGCAAGTAGATGTAATATCTATTCTTAACCTAATGTATTATTATTTATTCATAATGCATATGATGTTAAAGGCTAAAATGGTTTCAAAAATACAAACATGATGGATAGATAAATATATAATAGTATATTACACAATAAGGGTGGTAAATCGCCTATTACCCACGAGTGTCGTAATTTTATGGTAATAGTAAACTTGAAGTACCGGGATATCAACAATGAATGACCGAAAAAAAACTGCTTTTTACAGAATTTTTATCAAAAGTTTATTCCAAGTTACTAGTGAAATTAGGCACAAATATTTATTTCATCTTCGATTGACTTTTCATGAACGTACATAGATTTTTCCTTTTTCAATTATTCCTTTATCTACATTTGTATTACAATAAAATAGTTTTTTTCAAAACTCATTAATAAATTAACCAGGACTTTCAAGGTAAATTTATTCGTGTATTTTATGCCTTTTCGTAAATAATTTTTACTTTAGAAGCTTATTTCCGAAACGGCGAAAAAGATGTAGATGGAAACTGGAAGTATTCAGTACGATTATGTGTTGAGGAATATCAACATCACTTTCAGAACATTGAATTAGATGATGATGTTTTATGCCGACACATTCGAAGAATTGTTAGTCGTTTTTATCAGCATGGTAGTGTTTTCAAGGGAAAATCTACGGGTCGCACAACTGTACTTACAGAGGAAGTAGTGGAAAATGTACGCACACATTTGGAAAGAAGTCCGACAAAACCTTTAAGACAATCGGCCCAGCAAACAGGTAATTTTGCATTATACAAAACATGGTTGACATGTACGTGTAAGCAATAAAATAAAAAGAATCTTAAAAACCAAAACATTACATAAGTAAAGTTAGATTGACAACATTGTACATATTTCAATATAAGCAATTGTTACAGGTCTTTCTTATGGTACATGCCATAAAGCAGTCAAACGTCAACTACATTTTCATGCTTACAAAATAACGGTTGTTTAGATTTTCAAAAGCGTTGAGAGATGACGAAATACTAAACTTAAGTTTCTTTACGGATGAAGCTTGGTTCCATTTTTCTGGTTATGTGAATTCGCAGAATTACCGTATGTGGTCAGCAGAAAATCCACACGTTTTTGAAGAAACTACTTTACATCCTGTGAAAATAAGTGTTTGGGCTGCTATGTCACGAAGAAGAATTGTAGGTCCTATTTTCTTTGAAGATACAGTAACTGCGGCTCCATACAAAACTATTTTGGAACCTTTCGTTGATCAACTGCACGATGACGAGCTCCAACATGGATATTTTCAGCATGATAACGTAACAGCTCATACAGCTAATCACACACTGACTTTTTTACGTGAACATTTTGATGAAAGAGTTATAAGTGCGGGAGTTTGGCCCCCAAGATCACCTGACCTTACTCCACTGGATTATTTTCTATTTGGACATTTAAAAAATAAAATCTACAAGACACGCCTTCATACAGTTGATGAATTAAAAAATGCAATAACTGACGCAATTCAAAATATTACAGAAGCTCAATTAATAAATGTATTTGAAAATGTGAAACGAAGAGTATATGCCTGTAATGCAAACAATGGTGGTCACTTTGAAATTGTTTTATAGATAATTGCCAAGTTTAATATTATTTTTCTATTTTTAACTGTAATATAAACATATAAAAGACCATTCATTCCAACGGGTAGTGAGGTTTGCGTCGGGATATCGTTATAATATTTGTATGTAAATAATATGTGCACTAATTGAAAATCTTTACTCATTATTTACTATACTTTAGCTGAATTGATCTCATTTACATGCACGTTTGAGATCTAAAAAAACAATACATTATTAATTCATTATTTGCTGTGCTTTAGATCAATATATACAGATTTGAGTTATCTTAAAAAAAAAACAATAGGTACATCATAAAGTAGACATGGTGACTAGTTCCATACGAGAAGGACTAAATCTGTGGTATATAATCTGAAATAAGTTTTTGTTCAAAAAATAGAATGCAATGCAAAAGTGATATCTAGCATTAAGTTAAATAAGTTCTTTTTTCCATTATAATGTATTTGTGATGTTCACCAGTGTACATTCAAAGGTGGTCAGCAAAATGGTGTACCTGACTTGTGCTGAATATGTTGAATGTATGCATTTATAATAAACTAACCAGTCATACATGTAATTTGTTTTCACTAATATTATTTAACAAATATATCATACATTGATTTCTGATTAATGACAAGTTCATTTTAAAAATTCATTTAAACGTTTTAATGTCATTGTAAAGGTAACATCATCCAATATCACTCCTTTTTTAAATATTCACTCTCCACATATTCACACACTTTCTTCGAGTTCTCAGCTGTAATTTTTTAATTCTTCATTGCCAATTGCTTAACACCTTCCATTTGAAATGTCACATTCCTCACTGCTATCCGATTTTTCAATGGGACTTAATTCAGAGTGGTACAAAGGAAGACGAAGGACAGCATCACCATTTTCAACTAGTAGCTTGTCTAGAACGGTTTCTTCAGCAACATATTCTTATAATTGGGATAATGGCATTGTCATCGTTCCTTCTTTTCTTTTTCATAAATTGGTACACATTGTAGATAATTTGCCGCCCTTGGCTATGAATTACCTTTCGATTATTCATTTTCAACCTGACAACAAAATTCATACATTATTGCCTATTTCAAACCACTCATGTCAATATAAAGAAAAGGATCATTAAACGCTCATCTAAACAGTGTTTACTCTCTAAACTGTACATTATTCTCGTAACCAAATTGAGGTTAAAAAGCAAAATTTGTTTTAAACATTACTTTTAGTATATAAAAGCACTTACAAAACTTGAATTAGACGAGTAAATACCATGTATTGGTTTAATACACCAGAAATACGCCTTGAAATCCAGAAAATCTGTAATATCAATTAAAAATAATAAATGATAATTTTAACCAATTTTACAAACCTTATAACAATTTCCCTTTAGTCTTAAGAAAGACTAAATTACAATTATTGAAGTTTTTGTACGTCTACATAATACGCAATTCGTCATTCACTAAAGTTTTTGTCATTTATGGTAGTGTTTATTTTAATATCTGCATTTACGCCACTGGAAATAGCACAATTTTCATTTTAAGGATGCGGAACAGTAGTACTGTTCTAGGAGCGGCACGGTCAAACAATGATGATCGCACTGTACTACAAACTGTGAGTTTAAGGTGCTACCTGTTGCAGAATAATAAAAGTTCTCTTAAGATTTTACTGATTAAGAGGCAGACAACAAAACTGGCACGTTTCTCGGTGAACATTTATTCAAGGACTAACTTATTTGACAGTTTTTACATTACGTACATTACAGATTTTACCAAATACAACATACTACTGAAAGATGCCGCTACCTTGGTTATCATTGAAAATAGTTATACAATCCAGTTTCCCAGTTAACTCTAAATATAAATTTCGTAGATACATTGTTTCCTTTGAAGCTTCGCTAAGAACTATGTAGATTGCTGATACAGATTTTTGTTTGCAGCTTTTCCAGGATATAGAACTCCCAGAGAGCTGAAAACAGCCTGTGTAGAATTTTCAATTTGTTTTTGTTACGAGAGAAACTAGTAGTAGAATCTGACGTAACAGATAAGGGAAGGGGCCGATAGCTCAGTGGTATGAGGGTGGATATGTAGAATAATTCGTAAAACATAAGTCACAATACAGTGGACGCGGTACACCAAAAAAAGCTGCAAAATTGTGATAAAAGCAAACCACTGCACACAGTTGCTATTTAGACCAAAACAAAAGTTTTTGTCCGAAGCACATAAAATTTTATCCCTTAGGGTGGGAGCACGGAGGGGTGGGGGTAAAAATCTGAAAATTTAATTTGTTACATTTTGCCTAATTGCTGCTTCAAATATGTCGATTGTTATAAAACAAAACATGAAAAATCGTTTAACAGCTATTTTGAGCCAACTGGAAGTGACCTTAAGGGTCTACGAGCGTCATTTAAAAAAAAGAAACCTTTGAAAAAAAAATTGCCGCCTTGGATGTAAATTCTGGCGTTATGGGTGTCGTTCTCCCATGATTTATATTCACTAAATTTAAAAATAACATTAAAAAAACAATATCTCTGAGGAGAAAAAGATCAGTAACATTACAATAACAAAAAATAATGCATAAACTAAACACATTTATTCGTCGCATTGTTCATTTGCATTTTAGTCCTGTCCAACATTCTCTCTCAAACTGAATCAATAGTTAATATTAAGAAAATCCTACTTATTATTTGCGCACTCTCCTTCGCAATTTTTGCAAACCAGAGGACAAGGCAAATTATTTCTGCGACAAAGGCATCTTCGGGAGCTGCAACCTGTGGAGCACTCGCATTGGTCTAACTCCCGACAGCAGCCCATATTTGTGGTAGTGTTGACCATACTGTTTTCCACTCTTGCCCTTCAAGATGCCAACCATAATTTTCTGGATTTCCAAATTTGTCCACCCTCGTAAGCAGCTCTTAAAATACGTTGATTTAATGCTGCAGATGTTGGAGGAATTAGGCTTAAAGGTTTATGTTCTGTAGCAAACAGGTGTTTCCTAGCCTTGTTTACTGAAACATCACCATCTAAGTATTGAACACCGTACAATTTTACTGTGTAGGTTTCCAGTGCCAAAACAGTTGTTTCATTCGGAGGTGACAAAGGAAGCGCCAAGCTTTTGAAAGCAGCTGTAAATTCGTCAGTCCATGCTTTCCATGCTAAGCGCTTTCTTTTAGTGGCGAAAACGATGTTGAACGATGTGAATGAATGAAAACCTCTCAACGCCACAGACCTTTCTTCACCAAGTGTGTTTGCCACTTGATGAGCAGAAATAAACTTTTTTTTGTTGCCTGATCTGTACAACACCCACACCTCTTTCAAACTATGCCTGGCCAATTCATGGTAGTGGGACACTGACAGTACGACCACATCAGTGTCAGTACTACGTATAATAATTTGCGTGCAATCCATAGCATAAAAAATTTTACCGTCAGCTTCTTGCAGATTACTACAATTAGCACGATTACGCCCAGTATGGTTACTTGTAGTCAGTATTTTTGCGTCCATGTTGGTCACAACTTCAGGAGTAGTAAGTTTCTCTATCAAATTCTCACCAGTGTACCTAAACAATTCTTCATTGTTCGACGCATTTCGCAAGTAATCAATTCCAGTCTTACCATTATTATTTTTGAGAGATAGAATTACGTTTGTAAGGAATATTTTGACGACTAACTCCTTTTCCTCAGCATTCTTGTACGGCACCCTTAATCGTATTTGCTGAATAAATATCCCATACCACGTCAATGCGTTCACCATCAAATTTTTCTGCCAGATTCGTAATGTGAGATACTATTTGGTTTTGAAAATATGAATCAAGAGTGCTTTGTGCAGGAGAGGGTTTTATGTTGTGAACAAGCCCCGCTCCATCAAAAATGATTGCATTGGAGTTAATAGGTTGTGCAGGATTTTCCTCGTCTTTTGTGATAATTTCCACTAAATGACTTTTAGCTCCTTGCCGCAGATTTCCGTTAACAGCCAGAGATGGAGCGCACATTTGATTTTCATATTTAAAAAATAAATCCATGTCGAAATTACGGTTTATCCCAACCACGAACAACCGTGAAAACAACTGCACATCCGCTTTCAAATCTGCAATTTTTGATTTTCTGGGGGGCAGTTTTGATTGAGCAAATATTTTGATCGTTGCTTTTGGAAAGGACGCGTACACAGATTTGTTTTTCAAATACAGACGATCTTGAACAAAATCATTGTACATTTGATGCCCAATTCTTTCAGCATCTTACAGTGCTTTGACAGAAGCTACCACTCTCGTGTCAAGAACAAGTATCAGACCATTATTTCCCGGAAGAAGTGGATTTTAGTACTGAAGGAAACTGTTTTTTAATGCTTGACACTTTTCAACAACTACGATACTGTTCATGATGAACTTTTTCTTTGTCTTCTATGTGTTGGTTAAACTCAGTTAGCAATCTTCCTCCTCTGGACCACCAACTGTCCATCGTCGAAGTGACGACGCATCTTGAATCAACCCAACAGCTCCTCCTTTACTCTTCAATAAAGCGTTATTTTGCTCATGAGCTTGGTCAACAGATAATGCAGAAAAAAGTTTGCTAGTTTTCCTCACAGAAAATTTTCGTGTCAAAAGATACTATTTTCATATTGTCGTATTGAAAAAAAAATACTTATTAACAACATTTTTCCCAAAAGCTGGATCTAACCATGGTCTAGGCAATAACCTAAATCAAATTTAAGCTGCAAATGATTAGCTTGAAAAAATTTTTTGTGAATTTCTGGCGCTTTAAGTTCCAGTTCTTCCAGGTCTTGTACATGGGCAGTCAACCATCGGGAATAGTTGTAATTGTTCATAAGAAAGTACCAGGGCAGCATCATCTTCAAACACTCTTTAAATAAAGCATAGTCACCTTGACGGATAGCTCCAAAAAACGATAAAAGAATAATTTCAAGAATTAACATCGTGTGCCAGAACTTGAATGTCGGCGAAGAAGCGCATTTTGCATTTATCCAAGCGTCAAGTGGCACTTTATCATCCGAGCTATAGTCATCATAAGCTTGCTGAAGCAAAGGGTACAGAACAGCTGGAGTCACCTGGTGAACTGCTCGCTATTTTGTGACATGCGTTACCTAAAAAGCAAAATATGAAATACTTATATTTTTAACACCTACATAAAAAATAAAAATTTGGTTTAAATATGTATTACTTTTAAAAGCGCCTCAGCAGAACCAGATGTTGTTATACCAGAGTTAGTAATTATTCCTAACCAGCCAGAACCTTCCAAAATTGGCCAATAAGTCGAAGGAATGATTGTTCAATGTGAAACTGACCAAGCAAAACAACAAATTTTGTTTCGCCATAAACAGGTCAGGTCCATTGGATTGCTTTAGACAGAGCGTACAAAGGCTGATCCATACACATCATGGGAATTTGGTCACCGTTTAGAAATTTTCTATTTTACTTACAATATCCATGCCATGTTTGATCATAGACACACTTGTTTATTTATCGTGAAAAAGGGGCAAAAGAGCAGTTAGTGCTAGTTCTAATTCTTTTGCATTTTGTGTTTTGTTAGCATGAAAAGCTCACTATGAAAAGTCTATACTTTCATCAGTAATTGTTCCAGACAGAACATCGCACATATTTTCTAGTCAAAGTTCTTCTTTACGCCACTCTCGAGATATACCATCTGAAAACACAATTAATTATGCAATTATAGAAAAGCTGTATCAGCAAGATTCAAGCTGCCATAGTTTTACCTGTTAAGGTCATAGCAAAAGTATATATTCTCTGCCCGATTTCTCCGCTTTTAGTTGAGGAAACTGAGCAAGTATTTTTGTCTGAGATGAGTAGTGTGGTGCTCTTGTAAGTCAACCGCTGCTTCTACTCCTAATAATTGTACTAATCTTGTGGAATATAACTTTTTTAAATCACCAATTTTTTTTTCTTTTTTTCGACACACCTACAACGGTACTGAAATTGAACTTAGTATATATAAATCATGCGAAAACGATACCCATAACGCCAGAATGTACTTTCAAGGCGGAAATTTTTGTTCAAAGGTTTTTTTTTAAATGACGTTTGTAGACCCTTAAGGTCACTTCCGGTTGGCTTAAAATTGTTGCTAAACGATTATTCATGTTTTATTTTGTAAGAATCGACATATTTGAAGCAGCAATTAGGTAAAATTTAACAAAAATTAAATTTTCAAATTTTTACTCCCACCCCTCCGTAAGGGATAAAATTTTATGTGCTTCGAACAAAAACTTTTGTTTTGGTCCAAATAGCAACTGTGTGCAGTGGTTTGCTTTTATCATAATTTTGCAACTTTTTATAGTAATTTCCTACGTGCCCCGTCGACTAATAGGGGAAAGTAGTAAATAAAAGGGCGCCAAACAAAAAACTTGCTTACCTTACGTTTCATATATCAGGTGAATCGGAAAAATCAAAGCCCTGGACTGGTGCTTTCTGTAAAAGCTTCAAAATATTCGCATGTAATTCAAATACATGTTAAGGTACCAGCTGATAGGTCATCAACCTTATTTTGTCTAATTCTACTTTACGTTAATTCTTATCAGTGAAATTCTATATCTTACAAAACTATCCAAACAATCAAATATTGAAATGTTCCCTAAATTGTTAACGTTAAAAGCTTTGATTAAACTCATAAACAATAAATAAACGTTGTCGTTGCAAGATCGTGTAACTAAAAAAATACTACAAGTAAATTAACAACATGAACGTAATAAATATATTTTATCTACTAAATATATACGATTTGTAAATAATGTAAATACTGTGGGATAGGGCGAAAGTCACATGCAATTTTACATACAATAACGAAATAATACGCTTCAAGTTCATTAACACTGTGTATTATGATAGAAAAAAATAAACAAGCAGAGTATTTGTACAAGTGTTATAAAGTCACAAACACATTAATTTGAAGTAAATCGTGACCTTCCTTACGCAACATTTTAAATACTAAAAATCTACGTCGGGATAAAGCTTGCAAGATTCCCATGATCATCCAACTTTATACATTAATTTTAATTTTCGCCTAGTGCGTAGAAAAGATGTAAATTTGACAAGTTGTCGAGATATAAATATTAGTATAGAATAAGAAAAATCTGCTGTGGAACGCAACACGACCTTCCAACCTACAAAATGGAAATTAAAAGAAGTTTTTTAGGGTAATTATGCAACGTCCTTTATAATAAGTTAATTACAAAAATGTGCAACATTGTAAAAACAGAAACAATCTGTTTAAAACGTTTAAAACATAATGTCTGACAGACGTTGATACATGTCTAGATGCTATCTTAAAAAATAGTCAACAATGTAACGCTAGAAAAATAATCTATGTCAAACAAACGTTTAAAACTTCATGAGAGACATTGGTTAATAGACATCTAGATGCTAACTCAAATTAAAAGAAATGAAATAATTTTAATTTCAATTTCTCTATGCAACCTCTTTTTTATATGTTCATAAGGAAAACAGGCAACATTGTAAAAACAAAAACAGTAATTTATGTCAGAATGCCGTTTAAAACTTCATATAAGGTAGAGATTCATAGACAGAAATGCATGTTAACGTAACAAAAATTCCAAATCCGCCCGCTTCTATGAAACTATCGATAACACAGCTTCAGAATTTTCAATCATATTTGATTAATTTTAACATTTATGAGTATGCTTTACATTAAAAAACCTTGTAAAGAAAATTTATGTAAAATTACATTTTCTTTAAAAAATACGTCTACACTTTTCCTTGTAAAACTAAACGTTATTCAGATATTGAAAAAATTTGAACTAACTCAGAAATTCTACCTTAGGAATTTTTTTGTCTAAAATGATTAGTCATATCAACAAATTACGTAGAACATAATTAATCGATATGTTTAAGGTCTATATTCAGGTATATATATATATATATATATATATATATATATATATATATATATATATGGTGTTTTATATCTTTGAAATATGCAGCTGTTTTAGAAATTTTGATAAAAACCAAAAACCCCCGTCTTCGCCACTGGATATATGTAATCAGCTCTAAGCCAAATAAAAACCTTAAATACAAAATTTTAAATACGTAGGTATTTTCGTTCTGGAGTTATCGTGGATACTAACAAACATCCACACACACACACACGCACGCACGCACGCACGCACCCACGCCGCACGCACGCACGCACGCACGCCGCACACACAACACACGCACACGCACACGCACACGCACACGCAAACGCACACGCACGCACCGCGCACGCGCACGCCCACGCACACGCACACGCACACGCACACGCACACGCACACGCACACGCACACGCACACGCACACGCACACGCACACGCACACGAACACGTACACGACACGCACACGCACACGCACACTCACACGCACACGCACACGCACACGCATACGCACACGCACACGAACACGCAAAAAAAGTTAATTTCCTGGTCGGGCGTTATAACTCTTCTTCCTTGCACTACCATTGGACTGGTAGTGCAAGGAACCATGAGGCCGTTTGGTACTCATTTTTATTTCAATAATCAAGCCGAAACTACGCATGAATGCGTTTTTCAAGATTATTATTGATCTCTGTCGAAACTCTTAGTTAAAAGTATCAATTCATATAAGAACAGGTTTTTATCTAAATATCACTTCTCGTACCCTAATCAGCTTGAAGTCTTCTATCTAATAGTTATTCCGTGCGTTTCATGCGTGTAAGAGCAGACAAACGGTATGCCAAACATGGTCAGAATGGACTCAAGGGCCCTCAAAACGTGAAGACCCGTCAAAACTCGAGATCGATTTTATTATGAGCGCAATACCTTCCCTTTACTATAACTCCGTATAGTGTACGGAAATCTGAAAAACATTACACAACATGAAATATTACGGAAGACGGTTGAATACGATTCGCTAAAATCCTAGCAATCGCCTGAAGGGCGTTTCTACGATACTAAATAGCAGACAGGCGTGTTCATCCTCTTAATCAGGTACAGAAATACAACTTTGCTAGAATCACCAAAAAAAAAACATAGAAACGTAAAAAAACCTTGATTCGCATAAAATTTTCCCTCCCTGGTTCACAGCAATTAGATGTAATCTTCACATAATCGACCACCCTTAATTTACCGGGAAATAGCAATGAACCTTCACTTTCTTTCTGTAGACACGGCCCTGCAGAACTCGGCAACTTATCTAACGTCACTTTCAACTAACCGACTCTTTTAAATTATATTCTCAAATTTAATACCGAAAATATTTAAGCCAATACTAGGTGATTTAATAATTGATTCACGTGGGTTTATCTACACAAATATTAATTTGTTTACACAACGTTGTTTGTCATACACAAAGTTTATTGTAGCGATATATTTACAGCAACCTTTTCACTATCTGACAAAGTTGTGGTTGCATTGTGACGTACTTTCTCGATGTAAAACAAATTTACCAAAACAACAGTTTTATCTCGTTTCAAAATTAGAAACGTCAGAACAAATCGACGAGTATCGCCGCAAAACAAACCTCCCCGGAATAGATAAATTCTTGTTATAATTCACACAAGGTAAACGAGCTGTTTCCCATACGATTGTTTAAAATAATGCTGTGGAAAACAGGTAAACTTTTTTTGCGGGGTCTACATCACTGACTCTTGACTCTCAACAGCTCGTTCCCAATTAACTTAAACTAAATAAAAAACAAAGTCCCTCTGTCCCGAGGAAATCGTAACGTTCTACGGTTCTACGAATGCTACATAAACAATTCCTAGAGAAAGAAGCATTTCAAGCCCACGTGTGACACAAAAAACCCTCCGATCGCTAGAAATGAAAATACGAAACCATGTTTTTGCATAAGCCCTATTATTCAAGTAAACCCTCTATACGCTCTCCATTAACAACTTTACCCAAAGTGAACTGGTCAACTGTAAGGTACCAATAATTACTCATCGCGTGGCAGACCTGAGACATAAGCACGAAATGAAAAATAAATTTCCATGGTGAAAACACGAAAATTATATTTTGTAATACTTTTAATGATAGCATATTTCGTCTCAACGTAATAAACAAAACATAAATTAAAAATACAATTTACGTAAAACTACATTTATCGAAATTCTACAATACGATATCCAAATATGTAAATATTTACAAACAAAAAGATTCTACGTCAATTTCACCCACACGTGACATTTTATCAGAACCCCAATAAGATTCGAATCCCTGAATATTGAAATTGTGACTAGTAAATTTCAAAGCATAAGTTTTCATAACATTAAGATAACGTAAAATCCTTTTAGGGAATTTCCAATGATAATCATTATTGCATGCATTAAATTTACTTAAAAAACTGACGCTACATGAAGTGTCTGGGAGTGTCAAAACTGTTAGGTACATTAAACTTCCTATTAATATTTGCTACAAAGGATTATCACCTTGTGATTTAGAAATACTTTCATTATAATCAAAATTTTCCACAGGAAAACATCTAAAAATTGTTATTTCCAAGTTATGTTTCAATGACAAATCCATTAACATTCTTATGCTACAGTGACTGATAAGCGGAGCAAAAGTTTAATCGAAGTTGACGCCCACTTTCTCACTGAATCCGTTGGCCATCAGACGCGTATAGTTTTAACTGCCACACTTCTTGTGTACCAATTTGCACTGGACTACCAAAGCTCTTGGTGGAGGGTCTATCAGCTCCAAAGTTTGGTTATCTTCGAATGACTTCATTTCATCAGACATTGCCTCACGCCAACAGTCTGCATCTGTCCTAGACAGCGCTTCCAAAACTGTTATATGAACATGCTTCAATCCTGCAGTACACATATATCTGTGAAAAATCCTGATACGTTTTTGGTTTCCTGTTTATCTCTGACCTCAACTCTCAAACTTACCTTCTGCTGGAAAATTTTCGTTAGGTACATGGTAACCACTGTCGTCAGTGAGTTTCTGAGTATGACGACATTTCGAACGTGTCATCCTCAGTGATATCAATGTTGACCATTGATACTATTCGTTCCTTGGGTGTCTCAGAACTTGACACGATAAGAGATACATTCTGAACATTCTTTTTAATATTACATACAGATCTCGTGGTTATCAATTTCTTTCTCTCTTTATCATAAAGTTAGAACCCTTTAATGTCTTCGGAAAGACTAACTAAAATAATTTTTGTTGATTTTTGTTAAACTTTTTTTATTGGTCTTCAGAAATGTAGCTTCTCATCCGACAAGATTTTGTAGGGCGTTTTGTTATTTCAACCTTTAACAATACTTGTGTTGCGAGGATATACGGTTTTATACACAGATCTGCCCAGAATTCCTTCCCTAAGTTCGCATCATAAAGAAGGCATCTTACTTTTTCAACCACTATTCTGTTGAGACCTTCAAGCATACCTTTTTGCTCACGACAATGTGCACTGGTCTCTTGATGACCAATTCACTACCTCCAAATTCACAACCTCCATCAGATCTTAACATTTTCATTTTCTTACCAGTGTGGCTTTTAACATATTTCTTGAATTCTTAAAAAAATTCAACTGTCTGCTCTTTACGTTTTAAAAAATAGGTAAAGCTGATTCTGCTGTAGTCATCTTCGGAAAGTAATAAGTACCTAGGAGGCATGTCCATAAAACCACAGAAAGATCAGCATGGATGACCTCAAGACTTAGCTGTACTCTATCTATTATTACTCTTAAAAGGAAAACGTGCCTGCTTTCCCCCGCAGCACACTGGGAATACCTCACATTTCGAGATCTTACCATTTCACTTTAAACCCAAAACCGCACCTTGTTGCATGACTTTTCAGTCTTTATAGTCCAAACCGCGTATGTAAAATGTCACATGGTACAGCTACTAAATTAGCTACAGTGGTCACCGGCGAAAATTTCTGAAATTTAAGTCTACATACGCTATCTATACAGTCAGCTTCTGCAAGCAAACAACCATTTATAAATATTAGTTTTACATTCCCCAACAAAACATCAGGTATGGTAGATTTGTTCGTTATCATTATTGCTACCGGAAAAGTTTCAAAACAAACATTTTCCAGTCAATCTTGGCGAGCATTCAAGTGTGAACTTTCCCCAGGATCCACATACCAGTCGGTATCATTAAAGTTCCTGTTCATAAATACGGCACTATCTTTAGCGTAACTTCTGTCACATTTAGGTTATGGCTCTTCAACTTGGATTTTGCCGCTAAAGCGTTTTCTACTTTACCGCGATTGTTGTCCTCTTTTTGCATATCGAGCAACTTCATCTTGATGGAATCTGTAGTGATGTCGATTTCGATGTGCTTAATCGACATTATGTCTGGGGAAAATATGTTGGACAATCCCGTCAATAAAGCCGACACAATTATCGTCGATTTTATAGCCGTTTTCTCAAAATCTGCGATGCTTCTATAACCTGATTAACCTATGTATTCATAGACTCGCAGTTTTTGAGGCGTAGGGAGATAAAAGTCCGTAACAAACCTATTTTTCTACTGAAACCAGTACATGTATACATAGTTTTAAGTTTGTCGTATAGCTATTTTGATGTTTTGGCTTGTTTGATGTGTATGTAAAACGAAGCATCCAATGTGAACACCAATTTTGCTTTGGCCTTAGCTATGTTTTCAGCGGTAGTGTCTGCACCATTAAGTGTCTTAGAAATCGCCTCGAGCATTATGAAGTTTTCGGCGGGGAACGCCCAATCAGCATAGTTCTCCGCCCTAACAACTTTGGTATTCTGGACATGTACCGACGTGCTGCATTTTACACTTCATTTAACCACGAACGCTATTGTTTTATACTCAATAAAAGCTTAGAAGCATAGTATATTGCTGGCGCCATAACCTATTGCAGAGCAATAGACAGTCCCTTAATATATTATTTGCTAAAGAACAGACACGTTTCTTGTTAAACATCTATTCAATCAAGAGCAGACTTATTTAATAGTTTTTACATTATCTACATTAGAAATTTTACTAAATACACCATACTACTGAAAGATGTCTCTACATTTATAATGTTAATTTTTTTATGTACATGGTAATTTACCATAATGGACTATGATTTTTAACCCTGAAATAAATGGCATGGATATATACCGAGTTTTAACGTCATTAACGAAAACCATTAACTATAAATGGCAGGATTTACATATATTGGTAGTCTAGGATTTATTAAGCATAAAACTGTGAATAAAATTTATTGCTACGTTTTATGACGTTTTTGTACTTTAAAAGTCATCAGATTACCACTTGCATCGATTACAACGGTGTCAGATGTAGTAGCACAAGTTAAAATAGCTTAAATGTGATGAATATCTTGATACATTACAATTAAAGATATGTTTAATGTGCTTTCTTTAATAAATAATGCGAATGTCTTGAACTTCCTTACTTATGGAAATGTTAACATAATTAAAGTTAGCCTTATTTCAATTATTATACCAAAGAGGTTACAGAATAGACGTATAGTGAACAACATCATAAATAATTAATGCGCCAAAAGTAGGTAGAGTTACTTATTTGCATTGTTTTTAAAATAACTAGCTACTGAGCTAAGTTATCGTGCTGTTCAGTATCTCATTTGAGCTTATATTGTACATCATAAAGATTTATGTAAAATATTCTAATAATAATAATCCTAATAACCTACTCTTTATTTTCTAAACAAAGATGTCTACAACTGCACCAGAAAGCACGTAATGCACTATAAAACATGTTTAATCTAAAATTACATAGGTTAAATACGATACTTCATAAGTTTCTGCTTTATACTTGGAAGAGAGATTGGCAAATTGTACAAACTTTCATTAATTCACTAATATTATTAATCCACTAAACGTAGAATAGTATCAAGTAATCTCACGCACCGTCGACAAATGGTATTTCGGATGTTACTTCATTATATTCTTCACTTTTCTAAAATGAAAATTACTATATAGCGGAGAGTAGTAATATGTCCTTATATGGTTTTTAACAGTTCCTTTAAATAACAATATCTATACATGTTTACATAAATTTACATCCTAAGACATCTACAAATTGAAGTGGATGCTGGATTAATAGAAAAAATCGACTTGAACTCCCAACTAAGTATTGTTATTACTACCAATAAGTAAAGTATACATGCGCTTAATACTTCGAAACCACATTAAGAAGTGTGTCCATTTTACAAATCGTTAATCATTGCTACACAAATGTAATCATTTGTAATAACTAATAACATTGATGTCCATTCCAACCAAATCATTGAGGTTACTCAGCGTTAGTTATATACACACATACATACGTTGTGGTTTCGAAGTATTAAGCGCATGTATACTTTATTTATTGGTTTTAATAATAATACTTAGTTGGGAGTTCAATTCGATTTGTTTTATTAGTCTAGCATCCACGTCAATTTGTAGATGTGAGTTTATGTAAACATATATAGATATTGTTATTGAAAAGAACTGACAAACACTATATAAGGACATATTACTACTCTCCGCTATATAGTAATTTTCATTTTAGAAAAGTGAAGAATGTAATGAAGTAACATCCGAAATACCATTTGTCGATGGTGCGTGAGATTACTTCATACTCTTCTATGTTTAGTGGATTAATAATACTAGTGAATTAATAAAAGTTTGTACAATTTTCCAATCTCTCTTCCAATTATAAAGCAGAAACTTCTGAAGTATCGTATTTAACCTATGTAATTTTAGATTAAACATGTTTTATAATGCATTATGTGCTTTTTGGTGCAGCTGTAGATATCATTGTTTAGTAAATAAAGAGTAGGTTATTAGGATTATTATTATTAGACTATTTTACATCAATCTTTATGATGTACAATATATGCTCAAAGGAGATACTGAACAGCACAATAGCTTAGCTCAGTAGCTAGTTATTTTAAAAACAATGTAAGTAAGTAACTCTACCTACTTTTGATGCATTAATTATTTATGATGTTGTTCACTATACATCTAATCTGTAACCTGTTTGGTATAATAATGGAAATAAGGCTAACTTTAATTATGTTAACATTTCCATAAATAAGGAAGGCAAGACATTCGAATTATTTATTAAAGAAAGCACATTAAACGTATCTTTAACTGTAATGTATCAAGATATTCATCACATTTAAGCTATTTTAACTTGTGGTACTACATCCGACACCGTTGTAATCGATGCAAGTGGTAATCTGATGACTTTTAAACTACAAAAACGTCATAAAACGTAGCAATAAATTTTATTCACAGTTTTATGTTTAATAAATCCTAGACTACCAATACATGGAAATCCTGCCATTTATAGTTAATGGTTTTCGTTAATGACATTAAAACTCGGTATATATCCATGCCATTTATTTCAGGATTCAAAAGCATAGTCCATTATCGTAAATTACCTTGTACATAAAAATTTAACATTATAAATGCAGGGACATCTTTCAGTAGTATGGTATATTTGGTAAAATTTCTAATGTGGGTAATGTAAAAACTATTAAATAAGTCTGCTCTTGAATAAATGTTTAACAAGAAACGTGTCTGTCCTTTAGCAAATAATATATTAAGGGAATGTCTATTGTTCTGCAATAGGTTATGGCGCCAGCAATAGACTATCCTTCTAAGCTTTTATCGAGTATAAAAACGATCGCGTTCGTGGTTAAATAAAGTGTAAAATGCAGCACGTCAGTACATGTCCAGAATACCAAAGTTGTTAGGGCGGAGAACTGTGCTGATAGGGCGTTCGCCGTCGAAAATTTCTTGATGCTCGAGGGGCTTTCTAAGACACTTAATGGTGCAGACACTACCGATAAAAATATAGCTAAGGCCAAAGCAAAATTGGTGTTCACATTGGATGCTTGGTTTTACATACACATCAAACAAGCCAAAACATCAAAATAGCTATACGACAAACTTAAAGCTATGTATACATGTACTGGTTTTAGTATAAAAAGGTATAATGTCGATTAAGCACATCGAAATCGACATCACTACAGATTCTATCAAGGTGAAGTTGCTCGATATGCGAAATGAGGACAACAATCGCGGTAACGTAGAAAACGCTTTAGCGGCAAAATCCAAGTTGAAGAGCCATAACCTAGATGACACCACCAGTTCTAAATGTGACAGAAGTTACGCTAAAGATAGTGCCGTGTTTATGAACAGGAACTTTAATGATACCGACTGGTATGTGGATCCTGGGGCAAGTTCACACTTGAATGCTCGTCAAGATTGACTGAAAAATGTTTGTTTTGAAACTTTTCCGGTGGAAATAATGATAACGAACAAATCTACCATACCTGATGTTTGGTTGGGGAATGTAAAACTAATATTTATAGAGAATACAGATAAGAGTCAATAGATTAGTATTAAGAATGCCCTATATGTGTCTGCTGTAACAACAAATTTGTTGTTGGTTAATCAGCTGATTAAAATGACAATACAGTAATTTTGGACCAGGGCAGATGCAAACTATTTAATAAAAATGGTGGTTTGCCTGCAGAAGCGGACTGTATAGATAGTGTATGTAGACTAAAATTACAGAAATTTTCGCCGGTAACCACTGTAGCTAATTCAGTAGCTGTACCATGTGACATTTTACATACGCGGTTCGGACTATAAAGACCTAAAAGTCATGCAACAAGGTGCGGTTTTGGGTTTAAAGTGAAATGGTAAGATCTCGAAATGCGACGTATGCCCAGTCTGCTGCGGGGGAAAGCAGGCACGTTTGCCTTTTAAGAGTAATAGTAGAGTACAGCTATGTCTTGAGGTCATCCACGCTGATCTTTCTGTGATTTTATGGAGACGTCCTCTAGGTACTTATTGCTCTCCACAGATGACTACAGCAGAATCAGTTTTACCTATTTTTTAAAACGTAAAGACCAGACACTTGAATTTTTTTAAGGATTCAAGAAATATGTTAAAAGCCACACTGGTAAGAAAATGAAAATGTTAATATCTGATGGAGGTGGTGTGAATTGGTCATAAAAAAACCAGTCCACATTGTCGTGAGCAAAAAGGTATGCTTGAAGGTCTCAACAGAATAGTGGTTGAAAAAGTAAGATGCCTTCTTTATGATGCGAACTTAGGAAAGGAATTCTGTGCAGATCTGTGTATAAAACCGTATATCCTCGCAACACAAGTGTTGTTTAAGGTTGAAATAACAGAACACTCTATAAAATCTGGGCAGATCCCTGAAGACCAATAAAAAAAGTTGAACAAAAATCAACAAAAATTATTTTAGTTAGTCTTTCCGAAGACATTAAAGGATTCCAACTTTATGATAAACAGAAAAAGAAATTTATAACCACGAGAGCTGTATGTAATATTAAAAAGAATGTTCAGAATGTATCTCTTATCGTGTCAAGTCCTGAGACACCCAAGGAACGAATAGTATCAATGGTCAACATTGATATTACTGAGGATGACACGTTCGAAATGTCGTCATACTCAGAAGCTCACTGACGACAGTGGTTACCATGTACCTAACGAAAATTTTCCAGCAGAAGGTAAGTTTGAGGGTTGAGGTCAGAGAGAAACAGGAAACACATAACAGTTTTGGAAGCGCTGTCTAGAACAGATGCAGACTGTAGGCGTGAGGCAATGTCTGATGAAATGAAGTCATTCGAAGATAACCAAACTTAGGAGCTGATAGACCCTCCACCAAGGGCGTTGGTAGTCCAGTGCAAATTGGTACACAAGAAGTGTGGCAGTTAAAACCATACGCGTCTGGTGGCCAAAGGATTCAGTGAGAAAGTGGGCGTCAACTTCGCTTAAACTTTTGCTCCGGTTATCAGTCACTGTAGCTTAAGAATTTTAAAGGACTTGTCATTGAAACATAACTTGGAAATAACAATTTTTAGATGTTTTCCTGTGGAAAATTTTGATTATAATGAAAGTATTTCTAAATCACAATGTGATAATCCTTTTTAGCAAATGTTAATAGGAAGTTTAATGTACCTAACAGTTTTGACACACCCAGATACTTCATGTAGCGTCAGTTTTTTAAGTGAATTTAATGCATGCAATAATGATTATCATTGGAAATTCCCTAAAAGGATTTTACGTTATCTTAATGTTACGAAAACTTGTGCTTTGAAATTTACTAATCACAATTTCAATATTCAGGGATTTGATTCTGACTGGGGTTCTGATAAAATGTCACGTGTGGGTGAAATTGGCGTAGAATCCTTTTGTTTGTAAATATTTATATATTTGGATATCGTATTGTAGAATTTCGATAAATGTAGTTTTACGTAAATGCTGGATTAATAGAACAAATCGACTTGAACTCCCAACTAAGTATTGTTATTACAACCAATAACTAAAGTATACATGCGCTTAATACTTCGAAACCACATTAAGAAGTGTATCCATTTTACAAAACGTTAATCATTGCCAGACAAATGTAATCATTTGTAATAGCATTTGATATAAAAAAAGAGATTATTTCATTATAGAACTAGAATGAATCTTTGTGCGCTGAGACCCTTACGCCAATCAGGCGTAGCGATTTTTGCTGCGAATTATATACAATTTTCCTATTAAATCGTTCGCATCTCGTATAAACCAATGCTTCAAACCTCTAACACCCCCTTGGGAACTTTTCTCTCAGAATTTGGAGAAGATTAAATGAAATCGTTATTCAAAAATGACTTAAAACAAGTACAAGTGGTTTAAAGTAATCCACAATAAAACATCCTTAATATTTATATGACAATAACTACACACATTTCTGGAAATGGAAGAAAAGTACAGAAATTGCAAAAGTGTACAGGTTTATTTCAGGTTGATGGTATTTCCGCAGCGTGATGTTATGTAATAGCAAATATAAAGGCTTTTTTTACAAGTGTTCTATGTAATGGCATTGCCTCTGAGTAGTCCATCTCGCGTTGTTCTATTGTATTACTGGAAGGAACTGGTATGGCGACATTTCGGCAAAGTCCTGAATTGATGTCTGATGTTACTGATTTCTTATACATCGTTTTATGGTTCACTTCTCTTTGTTTTTTATATCTCAGATTCTTTACTTTTTTCGATGATTTGTCGTTGTTATGCCCTGATTTCCGATGTTTACAATTACTTAGCGCTAATTGCCGTATATTTGGAAATCTTTTCCTATCTTCATTTCTGTTGAGACTGAGCACTCGTTTTTCTATCTCGGTGACATCTCCTACTATTTTTCGAGCAGGTGACTGATCGGCTTGGTTTGTTCAAAACTTGTGTGTAATGTAGCTTATGTGTGTTGAGCTAACGATGAAATGGGTATGTTTTTTACCCTCAATATGTGTTCTTCCAGTCTTGCACTGATTTTTATGTTAGTTAAGCGTATCTAGGTTCCTTGTATAGAATTTCGTGAATTTCTAGATCTTCTAAGTTTATTATAGATCTGGATCAGAAAGACCGTACGGATCTGTTTTAATCGTAAATATAGCTTTAGTTTTTATGTTTGCTTAGTATTCTGCTTATTTTATTTCTAGTGCATTTTACATAAGGTAGCTGTTGTGTATTGGCAACCCTGGTGAAAACAAGGGAAACCTCCCCTCTGATAGGTTACTTTTGACTTTTGTACCTTTTGTCATAGTGAAAACGTATATTTTCCAATTATAATTATTGAGCTATTAATGCGTGTATTTTACCTAGTTTATTCGGATATAACAAATTGGCGACGAGGATGGGATAGTGGGCGTATTGTATTTGAGGGTTCACTCCTACTTTATAGTCGACATATAGACGTACGGTGCCATTAGCCTCGGGAATAACGACAAGCGGTCAACCTTCAAGATTATTCTCAACACATGGCTTGCCAAAAGTCCTCGTCTCTGACAATGCCACAATCTTCAAAAGTGAAACGTTCACGAAATTTTGTGCAAAAGTAGTTATTAGGGGCCGTTTCTGGACCAATTCGAGGTTACTCGCCCTCTGGTAGGGAGAAACGTAAGCTTTTGGATCTCTTCAAGGTCAAACTATTGGCGGGAAATTAAAATTTTTGGAGCTCGCTAAAAATATAAATTGCAATGTCATCATCATCATCATATTACAAGGTCACTCTGCGGTCGAACGTTTTGGCGGGAAATTTGTATCTCAAGGTCAAAAGCTAAAAATGGAAATTGCAATGTCATCATTAGATTGCAATTCTTAGAAGTCTAAAAATTGAGTGGTCAAGGTCAAAGATTATTGACTTGTAGGGGTATCGTATGACATTTCTTAGAAGTATAAAAATAGAATAAGTTCATGGAAAGAAGAAGGAATTTTTTTGAAGAGCATAATAATAAAGTTTTAACCCTGAAATGTTATGCAACTAACATTACTCTCGTGATATTTTGCGTAAATTTATATTCACATTTTAATACTGTACAAAATCAATAAATTTTTAAAACAAATACTGATGTAAAATAAAATCCTTTAAATAGAAGAATGAGGCAGCCTCGAGTTTAAAAATAAAAAAACATTTAAACTTATTTAGTATTAATATGTTGTAGTGTTTAAATGAGTTATTGTATTTATATGTAATAAATAAGAAAAATTGTAACGTTATGAAAAGCTTTTAATTTTAAAATGCACTATACATAAAGTGATGAAGTGAAATTTTGTATTTAACTTTAAATGGAATCAATGTTGTACACTGATATCCAATAGTGAATAATTAGGTATGAATAAAAATTGTAACATTAGAAAAATCTGTTAAGTGTAATGATGGAAACGGTAGTATGCATAAGATAAGAAGAGCATAATAATAAAGTTTTAACCCTAAAATGCTATGCAACCAACAATACTCTCGTGATATTTTGCATAAATTTATATTCACATCTTAAATACTGTACAAAATCAATAAATTTTTAAGATAAATACTGATTTAAAATACTGATTTATTTCGGAAATATTTGTAATATGTTTAATTTTAATGTTTTCCAAATTAATTGAGTATTAATAGGAAATGTGATATAATATGATGAATGTTTAATATATTTCTGAAGTATTTGTAATGTTTTTTTTATAAAAAAAATTATAACGACTTTTTTACGAGATAAAGTAATACTCACTCTCACGATGTATCTTTGGACATTTTACATTTATGTATGCAACTACAACCCATTTTAAATGGACTGTACTCGTAATGAAGCAAAATGAGCAAATGAGCGATAGACGTGTACTTGAACTATAAAAGTGATGTATGTTCGAAGGTGTGTGATGTAAGTAAAGATATATGTGCATATGTATGGAAAGAGATAAAAGGCGACTCGATGTGGACGTCCGTTTTCTCAGAGTGTAGGAGGGGATGCGGAGGAGGGCATAAATAAAGTCCTACAAAAGATGTGCTACTGAAAATTTAAAATTTGTACCTAATTCTCAGAAAAGAATTTTGTTTCAACGCAGTTATGTTTTATAAGTAGCAATTTATCAATTTCACGTATAAATTTATCAAAATAAGGAAAAATGACTCTTAAATCAACCAATTCCATTTTTGAAACAACCAAGAGCACTTAAAACACAACTTTTTGTACTTACGTAAGCTCAGAAGGAACACATGCATGTAATTTACCCATTTCATGTATAAGTGTATCAAAATAGTTCTTAAATTAACCAATTCAATTTTGAAACAACAAACAGCACTTAAAACATGACTTGTTTTTTAATTTAGTTTGATTAGGACAATTTTTGATGGAGCGTGGATATTACTGCTTCAAGAATTTTAGGATAATGAAGGCAGTAATTTTGCTTTTAAAGCATTGTATTTAGGTGTGAATTCGAACATTATATATGTCTTAGTCACCAATTCATATTATCCGTGCAACATCATTCAGATAGAGTTTACAGTTATCCTCACTTTATGGATGTTCTGAATTATGATTCAATTCCTTTCCCCATTAACCTAGATTATGTAAAAAACAGTTAAGCATTCTCCATTAATTTGTTTTGCATTCAGGGGAAAGTCATATTACCGTTTGTATTAAGTGAAAATCAAAATAGTGTGAGAGAACCTATAAATTTTTTACTACTTTCTGCTAATTATCAAGCTGCGGGTGACATTAATACAAAAAATAATACTGTTTATCATTTCACGTGGATTTAAAATATGTCGGCTCTTTTTTCTAAGCAACTATCGAATAAGGAGCACAAGAAATTCATTTGTTATCGATGTTTGAACCATTTTTCTCCAGATCACGTTCTACAAAAGCACATTACTCACTGTTATCAACTTAATCGATGCTCTCTCAAGACACCTCTGAGGCAGAAAAGTTTCTGCAGTTGAAATATTTCACATTCCATGAAAAGGCGCCGTTTGTAATTTATGCAGATTTAGAAAGTATTTTGGAAAAGTGTACAAATTTAACGGACATCGATAGTAATACCATATTTCACTCCAAACATATACCCTTCAGCATTGCTTAGTACTTGAAGTGTTCATACAATGATTCCTTATCACGATTTAGACTTTATAGAGAAAACGATTGCATTCAATAGTTTGTTAAAGAGCTTCAAAGTATTGCACATTGGACTACCGAAATAATCAATAAAATAATTCCTATGGATACTCTAACTCCCAATGAGGTTGAGCACTTTGAAAGCACTACGATTTGCCACATTTGTGGAAAACCATTTACCGATTATGATATAAAAGGTAGGGATCATAACCATTTTACTGGTGCATTTCGGGGAGCATCACTCCAGAATTTTAACCTAAACTATAAAGACTCCCACATTATACCAGTCGTATTTCATAATTTCTCAGGTTATGGTTCTAATTTCCTCATTAGAGAATTGGCTACTATTCCCGGTGCGATTTCACTGCTACCCATAAACAAAGAGATATATATTTCTTTCACGAAAGTAATACAAGGCACTAAAATTATTTATGAGTAGTAGTATTGAAAGGTTGTCGGACTATTTGGAAAACAGTAAAAAAAATTATTACACACGCTAATTGTAACAATGCCGAAGAATTTTCGCCACTAGTTGGAAAAGGTATGTTTCCTCATGCGAGTTTTGCACATGCAGTTAATGTTTGGAACAAATTTAATATTAAATCGTTCGAGGATTACTCGGATTTGTAGCTAAAAACGGACGTCCTGCTGTTAGCAGACATTTTCGAAAACTTTCGACAAACCTGTTTAAGTACTTACAAACTTGATCCTCTGCACTATTGTACAGCCCCCGGTTTGGAATTCGATGCTATGCTTAAAGTTACACACGTACGGTTAGAACTATTTACAGACACTGATATGCTAATCTTTATTGAGAGAGGAATTAGAGGTAGTGTGGCTCAATGTTCTAATCGATATGCTAAAGCTAACAATAAGTAAATGGGAACAAATTTGATCCCACGACGTAAATAATTTATATGGAGCCACCATGTCAGAATTTCTACCATTTGGCGATTTTTCTTTTGTTAGTAATTTTGAAACTTTAGATTTAATAAACCATCCCGATTGTTCGGAAATTGGCCATATAGTCGAGTGTGATTTAGACTTTCCCATAGAATTACATGAGAGTCACAGTCATCTACCATTGGTACCCGAACGTATGGTACCACCCGTATCTGATTCCAAAATGAAAAAATTATTGCTTACTTTGTATCCTAAACATAATTATGTAATTCATTACAGAAATTTGAAAGTATATTTAAAATATGGATTAAAGTTGGTAAAAGTACACCTATATTACGTTTTAAATAGTCCCCGTGGTTCAATTACCGATTTAAATACCACCATGCGTCAGCAATCTCCAAATAAATTTGATAAAAATTTTTATAGCTTAATGATTAATAGCGTTTTTGGGAAGCTGGTGGAAAATGTACGTAAACATAAGGATATACGTTTAGTAACGAAATGGAAGGGTTGCTATGGTGCTCGTGCTTATACAGCAAAACCAAATTTTCATAGTTGTGCAATATTTGATAATTATATGCTTATCATTCAAATGAATAAGCTAGAAGTATATTTCAATAAACCTATATGTGCAGGATTCAGTGTTTTAGACATTTCAAAAACTGTTTTATACAATTTTCATTACGGTTACATGCTACCCAAATTTCATATTAATGCTAAGGTCTTGTACATGAATACGGATAGCCTCATATCCCGATATCTATGAATGCATTAAAGAGGACATTGATAAACTCCATACATCTGATTATAGCCTCAACAATATCTTTGGAATTCCATTAGTAAATAAAAAAGTCCCTGGCTTAATGAAAGATGAAAATCATGGCGCAATTATGTTGGAATTTGTAGGACTTCGTGCAAAAATGTATGATTACATGGTTGATGAAAAAGTTGTAAAAAAATCAAAGTGTTCTACCCGCACAAGCGTCAAACAGATCACGATAAATGATTATACACAAGTTTTGTTTGATGGTGACGTAATAAGGCGTTATCAGCATCTGATAAGATCAAAGAAGCATGATGTGTTTACAATCAAACAGAATAAAGTAGTACTTAATCCTTGTGAAGATAAACGATTAGTAAATTTCAATTTCACTGATACTAGACCTTTGGGATTTAACTTTACATAGCATTTTATTCGTCTTCTGTTTCAGAAAACAATTTTATCATTATGAACAGTCTTGAAAACACATTTCAGGAAGAACTATGGTACAGTAGTGATCAAATCTACAGAAAATACTCCGAAAGCTATTTATTTGTACTGAATATATTACAATATATTGTTATTCCTGATGAGTGTTTTTACTGGTGTGCTATATAATTAAAGTGTGCAAATGAAGTTATTGCTAAGATATTATTTGGTAAAAAAAATTAAATTAGACAATACCATTAAAAGTTTTATGAAATTGTGCCTATAAAGGCTACAATTCATTGACTTTTGATGAAGTAGATAGGATCTTAGACGATATGAATGTACTTAGTCACATACCGCTTAAAATGTATCTAAATAATTTATTATGGGTTCATGATTAAACAAACGTTAAATCTACCTTATATTGCTTACAAAGACACTTTATTTATTATAACTAAATTTATTAAGAAAGCGGCATGTTATGCTAACTACAAGTGCCTCGATATTTTGATTGAAATATTATTAGAACAAAATATTAACTATAAGTTGCAACCGTGGTAAAACGATGAGCACCACAAAATTTATTACTGGATACAATAAAGGTGAAACAAATTTAAATTCCTCCTTAGGATGGAGGTGTGGGATATGGCCATCCAGTAATTTAAATTATTATAGAAGTACTTTAGGTTCGCTTTATAAGATAATGAAATTTTAAAACAAATGTAATATTTATATTTAAAAATAATACTATTATTTTTTTGTGCGTTTTATTTCATCTAAGAGCTGCATCCTTTATACAAACTATATAAATAATATAAGTAATTTATTTCACAAATTACAAGTTAAATGTTGCCACTTTACGAATAACTTATTATTCTTGGAGCGAAGCACTTTTTCTACTAGGTGCACATCAGGATACTTTGTTTTCTGTAATTCATGTTCATAAAACCCTCCCACTACATGTTTTTCCTTCATGTCTTCCAGCATATACGTAGCGGGGTTAGTAATGTGAACTTTCATAGTCTTAAATAGTTCACTAGAGACCAATTGAGTGTGTATCCTTTGGGGAAAATACTTTTAAATTTACTGATTCGTACTATGTCATCGACAGAATATCGATTCCTATCGAATACTTTTATGAGTGTAAGCCTCTAGCTTTGTATGGTTACCAACATCTTTGGGCTTCATTCCGATAGTTCTATGCTTACGATTGTTATAATCCATGGTTATGGTATCAATTTTATCAATGCGTTTGTATTTATCTTGTAGGCTGAATTATTTATATAGAGCACACTTAATGGTTCTGATAACACGTTCCGCAATTGCAGCCTTTTGGTACGTATTGGTGGAGTAATGGTTGACTCCATAACGTCGCATTAGTTTAGTAAAATGCTCATTGTAGAATTCTTTTTCTGCATCTGTCTGCAAATTGGTAGATTTCTGTCCTTTTTTGAATATTGTTTGCATGGCCTTGGTAACTTTTTGACCTGTTTTCGTTTTTAATCCTTTAGTTTATAAGTATTTCGAAAAAGAGTGGATAACCACTAATATATACTTATAGCCCTTATTTTGTTTGGCATATGTGTTAAATTCAGCCAAATTTGCTTGCCAAAGGTCATCAAAACCTCTAATTATTGTGCGCCTTCGTTTAAAATTTTCTCGTGCAGGTTTATGCAATTCGTTGACGAGTTGTAATTTGGACATGGTACTAATTTATCCACAATTTCTTTAAGTTGATATAGTTTTTGCTCCAACACTAGATAAACGTTAGAGTTTCCTTTAAAAGCTTTCTTAACTGCTTGTAGACAAAAAATTAAAGATGTCCTTTACTTATACTATCACCATCTTCTTCCGGGTCTGCCAACTGTACCAAATGGTTTCCCACCAAATTGAATCTTGTTGGTAAATAGTATTGCTTAGTAATGAGGCGGGCAACATTGCTGAGTCTCCTATTCTCGATATCAAATTGATTATCATCAATCAGTTTAAACTGAGGGGTTAATTTCTTGAACATGTGAACATCCAAATTTGTCAAGGGTCATTTTAGTTATGATATGTCGACATCAATGCATTCTCATTTACACTGTATAAAAAACGGCTCTTTGGTTCTTCAATGTACCCATCCTCATACAGTTCTTCTACAATTGATATGTTATTCACGACACCTGTATTCCCTGCCAATGTTTCTGCCCACAATACCTCTAGATCACGGATTGGTTCATGTACATCATTCCAATATTTATATTCAATCAGCCTGTTTGTTAATTCCTTAAAAAACATAGCTCCACTTCCCTTGGTTGTGAGTGATGATGATGATAGCAAGGGTTTGATTATTGGTGTATACTTTTTGCTGCGGTTCCCTCTAATTTGCCCACTTACGTCATAATCTCGCCTTACAACATTAGTTGCTTCTGAAATACTTCTATAAACTTCTCTATCTTTTGAATTTACGTGATTTAAATTGGGTTCATTCATAATAATCAGATCATATAAACCTGGAGTCCCTTTAATAATCATACGTTTTCCTTTAATTGTAACGGTAGTATCACCAATTGTCCGTTTGTCAGTTTTGGTATCATAGTGGACTCCATAAGTATGATCAATAGCACCTTCAGGATCCCTCATAATACGTTCAACGTATATACGAGGTAATTCATGATACTGCTTGAGAAATTCTTCTGAGATGGGTTAATTACGGGTAGTAGAATCATCTGTGACACTAACAGGTTCTTCTTCTTCCTCAGTATTAATCTCTCCTACAACAGATGTATCTAAGAAAGATGGTGTACGAAGACCTGGAGGAGGATTTGTTAGAAAAAACGGAAGCTGAGCTAGTGGGCTAGTAGCACCCTTTCTTCTAATGGAGTGAAGCCTGGAGTCCGTTGAACTTGAGCTAGCGGGCTAGTGGGGGTAGTAGCGTGCTTTCTAGGAAATATGAATAGGCGTAGTTTTTTGGGTTTAACGCCAATGGGCTCCTTTTTAGGTGGTTTTTTTTCATCTGGATTGATTTCCGTTAGAGGTTCTATTAGGGTTTATAAGTTCTTTCAAATGTTCTTTCATTATCAATTTAGATTACGATCAACATAATAACATTGTAGGTAACTAACTCTCGAATTAAATATTCAAATAATGATCTCGATTATGAATTAACTGGCTTTGCTCATGCCTAAATAACCATAATTGTACACATATAATAAATGATTAGTTACTATCCCTTTATAACATCTATACGAAAACAATATAAACAATAAAAAATGAAATTTTATCCAAATAACAACTGAATAGTTAGTTATACAGTATAATATATTATTAAAAACTTTAGATAATTTCATGAATAGTTTCATTTAATGCATATTATTGTTTGTGTTGATATCAGGTAAAATAATCGAAACTGTAATATTATTAATACATTATAATTTTGGTGAACAATTTTAAAGGGTGGGAAGATACTAGATAAAATTTTATTTAAATAGATTTATAGCATTTGAAGTATGATACTTTAGTATAATTTATTATGTAAGAAAACTTTGAATTTGTAGCATTTCTAGTGCTTAAATTTTCCGATTTGAATTAATACACAAACGATAACGATACAATGAAAATGGAAGCGGCAACAAAGGCAATAATAAATCAGCTGAATACGCAATATTTGATTATAATAGGAGACAATTAACCATGTATTAAATTTCGGTGTATTTTATTCATTGGCCTACTTAATATATTGCTCTTTCTTTCTCACAATTAGCTTAAAATTTGACGATAATTGTTAATGTTTGTACTCTAATCTTACCTAAAATCTTGTATTTATGCAGGGTGTCCCGGAAAATAACCGACTAATTTTTACAGTGAGTTCCCAGGACCAAACTAGGACATTCTTCCCTCTTTAAATTTTATACCAAAATCCACCCCTAAAAAGTTATACGCTCTCAAAGTACAATTTAAAATGTAAAAAAATCACTTTATCTTCGTAAATTATGAAACTTCTTTATTGATTTTTATACAGTCGATCTATCTTATACATTACAAAATTTGATAGAAATTAAAAAGAAATCGCATCACTAGAACTATCCGTTCAGCAGTGGCGTCAACCTTCAACCATTACAAAAAATACTTTTTGCAAAATAAATTTAAATTTTTCTTGCTTTATTTTGGTAATACGTTTTACATTAAAGGAATTTTATCTCTTAAAATAGACGGTTCTTGAGAAAATTAGAAAAATAGTTTGTATTCTGCAATAACTGATCCGTGCTTATTTGATTATTCGTTTAGTAGTTTATTGTTTTATTTCTTTCTCATATAGTACGTATAAAGAGAAAGCTATGTAATCGGTTTTAATTTTCAAACATATTTTTTTACATTTCTCGAGGTTTTGTGGCCTAAACACATAGAAAAAACATATTTTTAGAAAAACCAATTTCGTGTCTGATTGTGTTTCTGTGTGTGAGCGTGCGCGATATCTTTGAATCATTAAAGTTATCGATAAAAAAGCCATTTTTAGAAAAAAAAAAATTTAGTCTGTGTATCTGTGCGTGTGAGCGGGATGTCTTTTCAACCATTAAAGCTATCGATATGAAATTTAGTACAAAAATTCTTTGCCATAAAATCTAGGTCAAGTTCGTTAATGAGCAAAATCCAACCAGTAGCGGGCATTTTTGAGGGACCAGAAAACAAAAAATTCATTGTTTCAAAAAAAGTTACATAGTTAAAATAACAAACTAATACTTTTTTATATAATTTCAAAATAAAAAATATATAATAACCAGTTTTAGGGCGCAAAATTGTGCATTTTTTAATTTATCAACCGATTTTTTTGAAAGTCGAGCATTAGGGGTTTTTAAGTCCCTTAGGATAAATCATTTGTCACAATTAAAAATAAAGAATAAATCATTTGTCAAAATTAAAAATTCAAAACGACGGATCAAAAATGGGAATTGTGTTTAAAACCGACATGACTCAAATTCTGGTATTATGGGCTTTGAAGTTATGTATTTACATATATGAGAAAGCATTATGGCAGATAATTTAGTACCGGTTTTCTATGTATTTTGCTACACTAATTTCGTTCACGATCTGACAAATTCAAATTCTTTGGAAGACCAACAGCAAGATTCTTGCTTGTCTATGAGTGTTAGGATTCGAGACTGATATTACTCAAAATTTATGAGCGTTGGTCAGCCCTTGAGATAAACTTTGCCCATGTTGATGAGTTACTTTCGTTAGAGTTGCGGCAAAATTAATTGTCTCGATGACCAAGAATCAAATTTTGTTACCTCTGAGTTGGTTAAAATCTGACCCAAAATTTGCCCAAAAGCAGTGTTAGTGCATCAATTTCGTTTAGGTAAGTGTCAAAATGGGTTCTCTTGAAGACCAAGAGTGGTACACAGATGCTCGTCGGCATTTATGCCAAATATTGTTTAAAGTCTACATTTATGTCCGGTTTTGTTTGAATCATGCCAACACTGTGTGTACAACTTCAACGAATGTTCTGCAAATAATTGGCGTCAATGGTCTTTTTAAAGGAGCAGTATGTATTACTGGAAAATGGTTCGTAACTGCTCTATTTTAAACTTTTCAGATGTGTTGATAAACCAGTCTACCTAATATCTACGGGCCACTTAGTTTTGGAAATGCGCAATTTCACTTAAAGATGACATTAATGATTAATTAATTTTTCAGACATGCAATTTTGCAGAAACACTATATTTTGTGGAATATTTCTTTTCGATCACGGTAAAATGAAGTGTCTTGACCTAAAGTTAAATTCTGCGCCCCATGAGTGCTGGTCAGCATTGGGGCTGAACTTTGCTCAACTTTATTGGAGTTTCGTAAAACCTCGTCTTTAGCCTACTTTCTTTTAATAATAATATGGTCGAGTAATGGCGATGAAGGACTTTTAGGCTACTGAGAAATGAAACTATCATAACATCCACTTTTACTTTCACCAGATAACCAACGAAGCGCTGATGGTATATATATATATATATATATATATATATATATATATATATTAAATTTAGAATCCGAAAATGTCAAAAGAGGGGGCTCCATTTAAATTAACGAAGTTGGTAGCTACTTTCGGTATTGCTACTGCTACAAAATAATAATATCTTCCAAATGTAGATCAGGTCGGTAGAAAAGCAAGAGGGGTGGATTTCATTTCTTTTCAGCCTCAATAACTCGTAAACTTGAAAAGTGAATTTTATGTGATTGTTTGAGAAGAACATATCTAGGCACCAGGCAAATTTAGTAGCAAGGGGAAGCGGTTGAGAAAAAAATAGCATTTACAAATGGACGAATATAACACGCAATAAACGCATCGCGTATAACGCATTATGTGAAGTATTACAGAAATATTACTTATGTAGTATTTATATATAAATAAGAATAATTAAATAAGAAATTACAAAATAATCTACACTTTGACATTACATAATCGTAATGAAGCCCTTAACACGACCGCTTCAACTGTTTGGAACAGCGTCGATCGCAGTGCCCCTTTGGAACGATTTAGGCAATATTACTGTCAATGATGCACCACAAGAAGAAATGAATCTTTGTCTGGGATAAAGATTATGGGACAAAGTATTTTTGATTTATTAAAGTATTAATTATTAAAATATGAGACCCAGAAAATAATTGATCTGTACTTGTATGTACCTTTTTTAAATTAGTTATTAAATTTTCAAGATGAATCAGGTCTAGTTCCAGATATGGTGGAATGTTCAGTTATTTTAATTAATTGTTGGTCGCTCATATTGTTTTGCTAAATTTTACACGGTACTGTCTCGGTTTGAATAGTTTGTGATTTTAGTAAAAGTTGTATCTAGACCGATCTTTTTGACTGACAGGATTGTCCATTCTGAAAGTTCTCTTCCCAATAGGAGCATTAGTAGCCCGTCCTTTTAAATGTTAATTTTTCCTAAAAACATTTCGTGGTAAAAAAAAACCTGTAGGATGTCATATGACTAAATGTTTTTTTAGCAATCTCATAGATCAGAGTTGGAACTTTCAACATTTAGTGAAAGCCATTTCTTATTAAAGAATTTTTCAGAACCGACTGGAGCAGTTTGTTAGGGGCCTAACACTCACTAGAGCGTCAGGCCGTAAAGTAATATGGAAGCAACGGACACGGCTCAGTGGTATGGCGAGGTTCTTACTTATCACTCCTAACGGTCACTCGTCACAGCTCCATAACGTCAATATCTGTAAAAAAGGTCACAAAGGAGGAACCTGTTAGATACATTTATAGCGGGAATGTATTATGAATTAGATTTTAATAATGACCCAACAGAAAAGAAAAATGTTCAGTGACTGTAGAACTTGTCTCTATCTAAAATTCTACGCAAAGCTCACCGAAACTTCAATAAACTCTTAATCTTCATATAAAAGCCACAAAATTGCGATAATAAAACCAAAATCCATTAAACATCTCGGTGAAATTCAACGTAAAATTAAAAGCTCAAATAACCTAAAATAACTGATCAATACGGTAATTAATTATTCAATTTAGAATGAAAACATGTCTCAACAAAATAACCAGACACGATCAAATATCTATAATGTCCTAAAATTTAATAAACGTCGAAATCGGGACCGTAATACCTAATGCGACAAATACACAACCATCTACCCAAGAAAATAAGATAAACTACCTTACCTTTATCACAAACCAGGTAAAACGGTAAGTATCGGTATCGGTAAGTTGATTCCTATAAACACTTCAAAAAATAATTTGCGAATGACTTATCACCAAAATCAAAATAGCAAACACTCAAATCGAGAAAATCTCGTTAATCATTACGTTAAAGCTTTACTTAAAGAATAAAACACTTAAAAAGTAGCCACGGAATTGAAGACTTCGAAGAGGAGCAAAATCTAAGGTCTAACGGGTTTTCTGAGGAGCATCATGAAGTCACTGCAACTTTCCAGAAAAGATACCAAACCCATGTTTCTGTTCTTGTAGAAGTATTTGAAGCACACGGTAACCCTACGGTAACCCCTTCGAAGATTACGACTTAACTACTGTCAACAGCAGTAGAATCGTTCTTACGGAATACGCATGCAAATACCTTTTGTCCACCTTCCATATCCGAGCTCGGAAAACTCAACAACAAATCCGACGTGGTTTCCTGTCTTGTAAATGTACAGTCTAATGTTGTCATCCCAAAATCATTCAGGAAGTTCCTGGCTCCCAGCAGAGAAAGAATAACTATTTGAGTTTTTAGCAGAAAACCTCGTCAATATGCATCTGCCCACCGCTAACAACTTATTTGCAAATGGATCGCATAAGGACAATGGTTTTAGAACCATTTCTCAAGCATTCCGATGCTCGTCTGTTACTTCATCTGTGGCATGCTAATGAGTACTCGAATTGCTTGAAGATAACGGTGAAAACTGTTGACAGTGATGTTGTGATTGCTATGTATGCTTTCTTTAGGTCCCAAAACTAGAAAAATTATGGGTGGAGTATGGAAGTGGAAAACATCTATGCATGAGTTGCGCAGCAAAATTCTACAAGAAGTTTCAAACCTTTGTGTTTCTTTCACGCCTTTACCGGGGTTGACTCTGTGTCCAGTTTTTCAAGTACTGGTAAAAGTACTACATGGAAAACGTGGATGGCATTCCGAGTTGTAGACGAAGCTTTATCGGCATATTCCCAAGTGACAGATCATATCTCTGAAGATGATGAGTGTTTCATGCTCATTCAATGCTTTGTATACCTAATGTACCATTCAACAAGTACATCGGAGACTGTTTATGACGCCAGACGGATTCTCTTTACCCGCCTGAACAGACCCGTTGAAAACATCCCACTAACCGGCAACGTTTTGCTCAATCACAAGAAAAGGGCCATCTTGCAATGTTTCTTGTGAGCGGGGATGAAGGGAACCCGTAGATCTGAGCCACTGTGTTCGACAAACCCTGACATCACCATGGAGAACCTACAAGAACTTGCACTTACAGTTACGTGTAAGTGCAAACAGATATCTTCGCGTTGTCGATGCGTGAAATTGGGTGTAAGTTGCATTTTACTTTCTACCTGTAAGGGCCGGTGCAAGGATGGAAATGACTTCTTAATCCTTAAAAAGGACTGAAAATGATTAATGTGTTGCTTATTTTCTACCTTAACTAATTTTCAACATTATATTATTATGTAAGATACTGCAGTAAATGTTTTTCCATACATTGCAACGTTGTTTAATACTCCTAGTTTGAAAAATTTTCACCAACATAACGATTTTATCCCAAAGCGTCAACTACTGATTAAGTTAATACCGTTTTGACTGAACAAAATGTAAACTAACAATTAAAAATTCAAAATTAATGAGTATTCACTTCTACAAACCAAATTGTATAATTAAAAACAACAACGAGATGATCTGTAACAGAGATATCAGCATTTTAACCAACTTACACGAAGTCCATTTTGATAAGGTTATCGCAGGTGATCCAATGCTGAGATCAAGTATCTACAGGCGGTTAGAAAATTGCGCCTTTTTAATATATTAAATGGTGTTTTTTTTATATAGGGGAGAAATTATCAATAATAATACACCAAGCGACAGGTTGATTTGCCGGCAAAATTTTCTGGTAAGATTTTTGATATGGTAACATTCCGAAACTAAAATCCCTAGCTGGAGAAGAGGGGTTTTGTTAAGGGATGTGGTAGCTATGAGTAATAATAAAATAATTAACTCAAAAGATATGATTTATTTATGTACAACTGTGAAGGACTTAATTTTCAAATTATTCATTTAATTGAGAAGCTCATTTTGCTCAACACTTGCTGAATTCCATAAAATAAGTACGTTTCGAATTCTAGAATTTGAATATCTTGTATTTCGGTCATGAATAAAGTATATGTCAGTACTTGGTAATAGAACGCTTCTATCATTTGTTACGGTATAAACTGGCAGTAAAACGGGATATCAGGTAAAATTGGATTTTGCTCGAGTGCTCGGTGGTCGTGTATGGTTTCGGTGTACTAAATTTTGCGCACAACAGGATAGCTTCCTGTAAATAAGTCAAAATAGGGGATGAAATAGACATAAATCTGATCCGGAATGAAGGATTTCAATCTTCAGTAAAAAACTTACTCACTTTATTTCTGTTTACAACCAGTCGTAATTAAGTCAATACATCTGTCATAAAATATGCTGAAATGCAAAAAAGTCATTCAAATCATTAATTCATCAACCTTTAAAAGTTACGTTAAAATTCAGTGAACATTGAATCTTTCGAACGTAACTACTTTACTTCAGATAAACACAAACATAATGACATTAATGCAAGGATCTAATTAATCAAATAAAACAAACCCTTAAAACGTACGGGAGTACGGTGCTGTGCAACAACCGGGTTCACAACTAGAATCACATTTAAAAAAAGAACAGTTGGTTAACCTAAGTATGTGTATATTATAACACTACCACCTTCGAAATAATCACCCAGCTGTTACAATGATCTTTCTTCCAAATTAAATAATTTTATTTATCCTACTAAGCGGTCATACTAGCTAGTGTCATCGTCGTCTCTTAATAGAATTACTGTGATGTTATTCTAATGCCAACACAATAAATGGAGTTCTCCTTATAACGCACTTGACGCATGTACAATTTCGATGTAAATTCCTCAGCATAATCATTAAAAAACGGCTGCAATAAATTTGGGTTATGATACAGATGAATACGCTTGCATTATTACACTTCACAAACCACAGCAAAGAAAAATGCACAAAAATGTTTACCTAGACTTTCCACTGCCCTTTTGTTGTACAAACACCGGGTGTACCTAGAGATGACCTCGACGACGGTAATATGCTCGACGATGACACGGCGATCGGAACTCTAAGGATGGCCCTGCTTATGAAGATTTTATTTCCAACGCTCAATATACTACCAATTATGTTTACTCGTTGCTCTTTAACTTTACTTTATTAAATTTCTAGCAATGAACGGTACTTATTATTGTTCAAACAAAAGCTTAATTATCTACACGTTGCTTGTTAACTTTACTTTAGTTATATACAAGTTCTGAATAACACTTAATATTTTTAGAATAACGAAAAGCTTATTTATTTACAGGCAGTTATTTGGTAATGGTGAACTGTGCTTTGAGATAGGAACGAACGTTTGTCTTTATTCTTCCGTAAAAAGCGATAACTTCTCCAAAGAACAGTGAAACTGTTAGATAAATTAAAAACTGACACATTCCTAGATTTTTTGACAAATTTCCTATGTACAAACTGCACTTAACGGTAAATCTATCTCTTGATAGGCGAACGACTATATGGTCTCTTCAAATGGTTGTTCGGGGATGAATCCCCTACTACGGAAGTTCTTTTAACACGGATAATGAACAACGCCGTTCCCCACAACCTCGCTCGTCGCTGTAACGACAACTTCTTAACGCCTGTGCGTCTAAACTAGGTCTGACTCACGTAAAATATTCATTTATCGCCACATTGGTTTTTTATCCCTACCATGCTAATTTAGCCAATTATAAAAAGAATTGTTTAAATTTCTACACACGCGCAACCATGAATCAAACTCCAATCCGAATCTAAAAAGAATTACATCACTCAAATCATTCCTGGACGCGTGAGCCTTATCTGTGTAACCGATTTCCCAAACGATGCTAGTCCCTAAGACTTCGTATATAAAGCTAAACTCTTCGTTTAAAACCAAAACGCTTATCGAAATATTCCGACAAATCGTCGGCTCCAACGTCTAAACAAAATGCGAATCATGCTTATCTACTCTACATTTAAATACAAAGTAATAATTTTAATACGTACTGTAATTTTCCAATACGCGATTTTAACGTATACAGGCTCCTTCTCTTCATCTCCCGTCTTTTGTAGCTTAGTTATTATTTAACTTAAAGTTTTAATATTTTGCACACTATCTGTAACCTAGGGAGCATTTTAAGAAAATGTGGTTGATTATACAGGGTGGTCTAAAAAAGTGTGACTTTTTCTAAACGACACACCTCATATTTTTTGCAGATTTAATTGATTTCCATTATTGTCTAGATAACCCTTAAATTGTATATAAATTGGTTGGATCTCATCCACAAAAAAAATAAAATGTTAAAGAAATCAACTTTACACCACTGGTTTTTAAAAAATGGTTAAATACACAAAAAGTGGCTGGTTTTTAGATAATAAGCCAGGAACACATTAAGTAAGGTTCAACAATCAAGGTGACCAAATTTGGGGAATCTAAATTATACAGGGTGTTCAAAATTTACTGTCAAACTGTTGAGAATTTAAGATCTTTTTCTTTCTTATTATAAACATAACACCTTGTATAATTTGATGGCATTTGATGCGTAATAAAAAACAAAACTTTTTTTAAGATGTCTTTATCGAAATTCCTCACTATTTAAAAGATGTACGCCAAAAACTCGTTTTGTCAACTATTTCATTATCAATTTTAATTAAACAAAAAGCTAATGTGGCGGTTAAATCAGTCTAATGTCATGAGGGCTATTTTGACAAGTATTGCATGACATTTGTAGCAATTTTAATTTAAAATAACTTTAAATAACTTTATTTTGATTTATTTTTATTTTTCAACAATTAAGAACAAATCAAAACTAAACTAAACGCACAATTAAAAACACTTATTTTGGGTTTCTTAACTAATAAAAAAATTACTAAAATCATTTTCTTTATTATAACTTATGTTCAATACGTCTTCCGTTTTCTTCTAAACACAAACGAAGCCGTGTATTGATAGACCTTGCCACTCTTCTTAATACAACAGGTGTAATTTTGCGAAATGCATTTTGTATTCTTTGTTGCATCTCTCCAGGGGTGGTTGGAGCTGGTAAACGGTTTTCTTAACGTAGCCCCACAAAAAAAGTGTAAATTAGTTCAAGTCCGGTGACCGTGGCGGCCAATTACATGGCCCTCCTCTTCCAATCCAGCGATTTGTAAAGGTTCTATCCAGATGGATCATGACTTGCAGTGAGTAATGTGCGGAGTTCCATCGTGTTGCAGCCACATTGCATTTCTTATTTCTATCGCAAAATTTTGACACGAACGGTGCAACTCATTTTGTAAAAAGTCTAGATACTTGGCCCCGCTTAAATGGCCGTTGAAAAACTGAGCACCAATGACATGGTCTCCACTGATTCCCCCACACATTAAGAGACCATCTATGTTGTCTATCGATCTGCCTAAATATTCTCGGGTTGTGGTCCAAGTAGTAATGAAAATTATGCCGATTAACAAATCCGTTTTTATGGAAGGTGGCCTCATCGGGGAACAAAACCTTATCGGAAAAATCAAAACTGAAACTTATTTTATCCTGTGCCCAATTACAGATTTCCATACGTTTAACAAAGCCTTCTTGGAAAAGTTCTTGGTGAAACTGAATGTGATACGCATGGAACCGATTGTCTTTTAAAACACGTTGAACAGTACTTTCACTAACATCTACTGCATCAGCCACTAACTTCTAACTAATGGACGGATTTTACGTAACCTGTAGTAGCACATCCAATTAGTTTTGTTCTGTTCGAACGTGTTTATTTCAAACTGGTTTGAGGTATTCTACTTTTCCCGTTTGCGTGAATCTCTCCAATAAATTCTGCAGACTACGTTTGTTTGGATGCTGTCGTTCTGGATAACGCTCTGCATAAAGCCGACTCCCCAAAAAAACAATTCTTTTGGTACTCTCCCAATATGAAAATCATATCCACAAGCTCTTCCCTGCTGTAATTCATCGTAAAAGGCACAATTAGAAGCAACCCACTTTAAACGAGATCTTACAATAGAAACAAATATGCAGTACTTGTCAAAATAATACTCATTGCATTGGATTGATTTAACAGCCACCTTATTTTTTTAATTAAAATTGCTAATGAAATAATGGATAAAACTATTTTTGGTGTATATTTTTTAAAGCGTTAGGAATTTTGATAGGGGCATATTTTAAAAAAAAGTTTTGTTTTTTAATTCCGCATCGAATGCCATCAATTTATACAGGGTGTTATATTTAAAATAAGAAAGAAGAAGATCTTTAAATTCTAAAAAGTTTGACGGTAAATTTTGAACACCCTGTATAATTTAGATACCCCAAATTTGGTCAGCTTGACTTTACTTAACGCGTTCCTGGCTTATTATTTGAAAACGAGCCACTATTTGTATTTTTAACCATTTTTAAAATCAGTGGTGTAAAACTTTTAACATTTTATTTTTGTTGTCGATGTTATTCAACCGATTTCTATAAAATTTTAGGGTTATGTAGACAATCATGGAAGTCCATTAAATCTGTAAAAAATATAAGGTATGTCATTAAAAAAAAATGCCATTATGACGTCACACTTTTTTGGACCACCTTGTATAATCAATTATACTTTCCTAAACTGCTCCCTACGTTACAGATAAAGTGTGTAAAATATTAAAACTTTAGGTTAAATAATAACTAAGCTACAAAAGACGGGAACTGAAATAAAGGACCCTGTATAATTGATTGTATTTAACGATATTATTACAAAATTATAATCAACTCTTCTTTACAAAGATACAAATTGATTTTCAACCACACTAGTGAAAGGATTTCACTACGTATCTTAATTCACGCTTGCATCTCAATTTAATAAACGAGATCGAGAGTGAATTTCAACGAGTAAAGTCGTGTGCGGGTTGCTCTTTGACATAAATAAGTGCAACAGATTAAATAGTAAGGTCCAATCCACAAATTTATTTTAAAAACCATTTATCTATAACTTAAAGTGACACAAAATAATTTCCAAACAACATACAAGCAGTAAGTAATTTCTACTTTACTCAACAATGTATCAGCCACCGAACTACGTGAAATATGCACCTCCGCATACAATGCTAGACCCTCATGGACACCCACTTTCACCCATTTCATATACACAAGTGCCAACTAATTCTTCCCTTTCTCAACCACTTCCCATACAAGCACTTGCAGCTAAAAACACTGAATTTCACACATATAAGGCCAGACGAGAAAGAACCTTTCGTGTTGTACTGAAGAATTTGCACACAACCACTTAAGTACGAGACATTAAAACAAGTTTGCAAGAGAAATGACATGAAATAACAAACGTTTGGAATGTGAAACAAAGAGGATCAAGAATTCCATTACCACTGCAATTCTTAGACCTAGTACCTAAAGATATTAACAAGGACATTTATAAAATAGATTTGCTACTGAACACCAAAGTTCAGTTTGGAGCACCGCATGCCAAACGTGAAATTCCACAATGCTTGCGTTGTCAAAAATTTGGACACAAAAAATTATTGTCAAAATAAACCACGTTGCGTTAAATGTGCTTCAAACCACTTAACTAGGGATTGTCTTAGAAAGGCTAAAGATAACAATGTCAAGTGCGTAAATTGCAACGAAAACCACCCGGCAAACTATAGAGGTTGTATAGTTCACAAACAAATCCTACAAAAATTGTACCCACCACTACGACCACGCTATATTGAGCAGAGAACTGTTCAACCGGGCATTACGTTTGCCCAAATAACTCAAGAACATATCAGAACTCCACAAAATCAGCCATAAGTACCATCAACTAAAAACGAAATAATCGATTTAAAGCAAATGAAGAAAACCCTCATGGATCAAATGAGTACACTTATAAACCTTATGTCAATGATTGCTAATAAAAACAAATAATGAAACAACAGTTAAAAATAGCACTCTGGAACGCCAACGGCCTGTGCCAACATACACAGGAAATCAAATTATTTATACAAACCAATAACTTAGACATTCTCATCTCTGAAACTAACTTTACCGATAAGTCACATAAAAATACCAAACTATAACATATATATATATATATATATATATATATATATATATATATATATATATATATATATATATATATATAACAAACCACCCAGATGAAATGGCACATGGAGGGTCAGCAGTTATAATCATGGAAAATCTAAAACACTACGAACGAGCTGAATACAGACGCAACAATATCCAAGCCACAAACATCAGTCTTCTAGATACTCTAGGAGAACTAACAATCTCTGCTGTATATTGCCCTCCAAGGCATAACAACAAATATGACCATTACCTCGATTATTTTCGGACCTTGGGAAATCGATTTCTGGCCGGAGGAGACTTTAATGCGAAAAACACAATATGAGGATCCAGCCTCACAACTACCAAAGGGCGAGAACTATGCAAAGTTATGTCCGCTTATAATATAACTTATCTATCAACATTTCAGCCAACATACTGGCCATGCGACCCCCATAAGATACCCGATCTTGTCGACTTTTGCCTAATCAAGGGTCTTAACTCCAAAAAATTTGAAGTCAAGTCCTGCTTAGATTTAACGTCGGACCACACTCCAGTCCTAGTATAAACATGAATACACAAATATTGGGCAAACTGAAGAAACTATCTCTTGGGAGCAAACGGACAGACTGGAATTACTACTTCAAAGAAAAACTGGACGAACAAATTACTCTTAAACTGCCTGTGAAAACTCACCTCGACATAGAAAAAGCTGTGGCAGACATCACACTAGCAATACAAAGTGCGACGTGGCAAGCGACCCCAGACATCAACGAAGAACGAATTCGAGAAGAACCCCCAGCACTATTACAGCAAAAAATCTCCGAGAAACGAAAAGCTCGTAAACGATGGTAGATTACGAGAGTCCCAGCAGACAGACAACGGTATAATACCCTAGCAAAAGACCTCAAAAAACTATTGTGTAGGATACGCAATGACTCCATACAAAATTATCTTAAAGAACTAACACCAACAAACGCAACCGATTACTCTTTGTGGCGACTCACTCGTAAACTGAAGTACCAACAACCTCTTCTATATCCAATAAGAACCAATTATAACACATTGACAAGAACGGATCAGGAAAAGGCCACTGTTTTTGCCGAACACCTTGCCTCAGTTTTTCAACCATATCCATCTCAGTTAACTGCTGCTGAAGAAAAAGAGTTACTGAACCAGTTCGATTGTCTCTTTCAGATGTCTCTGCTCGTTCCTAAAGTTTCACATAGTGAGGTCATACACCACGAGGTTAGTACTAAAAAGACACCCGGGTATGATCTCATTACCGGCGAAATTATTAAAAAGCTATCCGAAAAATGTATTAAAGTATTGGTACAAATATTTAATGCTGTTCTAAGACTTGAGTACTCTACATGCCATTAGAAATCAGCACAAGTCATAATGATCCTTAAACCTGGTAAAAATCCAAATGAAGCGACGTCCTACCGACCAATAAGTCTTCTTCCAGTCCTCTCCAAAGTACTCAAAAAACTCATACTTGAACGATTGACCGACATCATAGAAGAACATGAACTTATACCCCCACACCAGTTTGGGTTTAGAACACAACACGGAACTACGGAACAAGTCCATCGAATAACTAGGCAGATCCGTACTGACATGGAAGACCGCCGGTACTGCTCGGCAGCCTTTGTCAATATAAACCAGGCATTTGATAAATTTTAGCACCTCGGACTGAAATGCAAACTTAAGTTCCTGCTACCACCTCCATACTACTCACTCCTAGCATCCTACCTTTCCGACAGAACATTTCAAGTAAAGTATCAAGAAGCCTACACGGATCTTTATCCTGTGCAATCCGGAGTTCCTCAAGGAAGTATCTTAGGACCCACACTTTACTCACTGTACACAGCAGATCTACCTCAAACAAATTATACAATCACGGCTACATATGCAGATGACACGACTCTTTTAGCATCACATCAGGACCCTATTTCTGCATCTATAAATCTGCAAAGCCATCTAAATATATTTGAAAACTGTTTAAAAAGATGGAGAATGGAAGCTAATGCAACTAAATCTACACATATCACCTTCACCCTTAGCAAATAAACCTGCCCTGCAGTCACACTTAATGGAACTCCGATACCTCAAAATGATGTACTCAAACACCTCGGACTACATTTAGATCGAAGATTAACTTGACGTACTCACATTTTAACTAAGAGAAAACAACTGGGTTCTAAATTTCATCAAATGTACTGGATGCTTGGAAGGAAATCGAACATGGAAAATAAACTCTTGTTGTACAAAACTATCCTAAAACCCATTTGTACATACGGCTCCGCCTGCACCTCAAATATAGAAATTTTCCAGCGCTTCCAAAATAAAGTCCTTAGATCTATTGTCAACGCCTCATGGTACGTGCCAAATGCTTTACTCCATGCTGACTTAAAACTGCCTGCAGTTTGTGAAGAAATCACTCGATTCAGCACTAATTACAGAAAGAAGCTGACATTTCACCCCAATGAGCTAGCAAACAACCTGTTGCAAGAAGAAGCCGAGCCAAGACGACTTAAACGATTCAAACCTTCTGATCTTCCCACCAGATTTTAGTCACTTGCCTAGAACTAAATTGCCATATCCTTAAAATACTACTGATAATGTCCACTGGGACATTACTCTACATGACATGTTACTCCTAGATTAGTCTTAGATTAAGAACACATCAATTGTATTTATAGTCTCCACCGAGACTGATTGTAAAGGTTGTCCCATTTTCGTATGTTTTACAGGGTATCTCGCTTATTTTTTAGGTTAGAACCTCGCGGTTTTCACGACACTAATCAAATTTGCCATAGCCATTTTAGTTTTTGTGTTACAGGGTGATTTTGGAAAAATTGCATTTTGAGTCATCCCCTGTAACTCTGTTATTGTCGGACATTAAAAAAGTAAAAACTGATACTTGTAGATTTTTTTACATAGAATCCAGTGGCGATACTCAGATTTTCTTTAGAGGTCACAGTTTTTGAGATATTGACATAACCTATTTTTTTTAATGGAACACCCTATATATTTTTTTAAAATCTTTTTCCCCTTGCCAAGAGCTTTTCAAAAATATAGCATAGTCTATATTTATTTTTATAAATAACGTGACAAAATGATTTTTTTCTATAATTTACATTGATAAAAAACAAAATAATGAATTAATCACAAATATTGTTCAAATTGCAGACCATTATGTCTCCTACAAGTTTCACAAAGTTTATAAATTCTTTTAATAGCATTTTCCAAAATAAATGATTGTCTTCGTAATTCTGCAAAAGCATTTTCCGTTGCAATTTTTAATTGTTACATGTTGACATATTGCCTTGAATAAATTGTATCTTTAAATACCCCCACAAAAAAAATCCAAAACCGAGAGATCCGGTGATCGTGGTAGCCATCTCCTGAGAAAATGTTCATTTAGTCAGTTTTGTATTATTCTAGCATTGTGTGCTGGAGCCCCATCCTGCTGGAAGAATATATCATTCAGTTGAGCCAGTGGAATATTTTTTAAAATGTTCATAGTTTTTTCTTGTAGCATTTGTAAGTACCTATTAGAGTTTAGGTTTTCTTCATAAATCTTGTAAACTATTTTTCGGTTAAAAATAAAGCAGGAGACATTAAATCTGAACCTGCCTTGACGCTACCTAGGAAAAATCACGTGGGTGTTTTCTTGACTCCAAAACCGCGAGTTGTGTCTATTAAGAATTTTCGAACTTGTGAAATGTGCTTCGTCTGACCAAATTATTTTTTTTTTCAAAATTATTGTCCTGAGTTTTCATATTTATAAACCAATTGCAGAACTCCAATCTACGTTCAGCATCACCAGGGTGCAGATGATGAACAAGTTTATACTAGTAGGGTTTGAATTTGTGTTTTTTTTTTAATCCTTTGCACTGTTGTTTTAGACACACCGGTCTCTTCATCTATTTTCCTGCACGAGGTTTCAGGAGTGGCTTGAACAATTGCTAAAACGTTGACCTCTGATTCCTCGTTCTCTTTGTTGTAAACTCGGGGTCGAGGTTTGCGAAAACATCCATGTTGGCAAAGATTAAATTTTAATTTTTGAAATATTCTTCTGTCGGGTTGTCTTCTTTCGGGATATCTATATGACAAAATAGGTATATAAAATAAATACAAATTCTAAGGCAAAGATTAACTGACCTGTTCAGATAGAGTTCTAAGGCCTGGTCTGCGTTTTCATTAAATAATATGAAGCAGGTATTCATATCATATTTCTCAAAGTTTTCAAATTTTTGGTTTCGAGCCATATTAAAAAATAATTAAACCACAACAACAATAACAACAAGAACAAGAACGATAACAATAAACAAAGACAACGAATAACAATAAATATCAGCACTAAATTTGGGAAAATGTAACCAGGAATAATTTGAGAGAAGCAGAAACTTCAAAAATCAAATGCCTAAGTAATGGCAGAACGTTAATTATTTTGTTTTTTGCGTTACCATGGTTACCCACAGCTATCCACTATTATCAATGTAAATTCTAGAAAAAAATCATTTTGTCACGTTATTTATAAAAATAAATATAGACTATGCTATATTTTTGAAAATCTCTTGGCAAGGGGAAAAAGATTTAAAAAAAATATATAGGGTGTCCCATAAAAAAAGTAGGTTATGTCAATATCTCAAAAACTGTGACCTCTAAAGAAAATTTGAGTACGCCACTAGATTCTACGTAAAAAAATCTACAAATTCCGGTTTTTACTTTTTTAATATGTCTGACAATAACAGAGTTACAGGGGATGACTGAAAATGTATTTTTTCCAAAATCACCCTGTAGCACACAAACTAAGGTTGCTATGGCAAATTTGATTAGTGCATCTTTGGTTTCATTAAAAAATAGCACGGTCTCGCGAAAACCGCAAGGTTCTAACCTAAAAAATAAGCGAGATACCCCGTAAAACATACGAAAATGGGACAACCTTTTCAAATAAAAGTGGATATAAAAAAAAAAAATTTAATAAACAACAAAAGCTTTATTTTTGTTTCTAGAAAAAAAATATTCCACATGAGGTTAATATCTGTAAAAATTTCTAATTCTTTTAAATACGTGAAAGACAAAATAAAACGTTACAATCTAAAATCGTTCCAAAGAATTTATGTGTTATCAATTTCAATGGCAAGAATTTATACTCCATTCCAGAAGTCCGGTACAAACAAATAATTTATAATTTCGAACCAAACGGCAAATAATCGATGAAATCATGGTTACATGACACAATTATTTTTTAGAATTCAAGGGATATAAAATTATGTAATCAGTCGGCAACATCTAAACATAGAATAAGTAAATCATACACAAACATGTTCACTTTACTACAATAAGTTGCTACGCTATAAGAAAGAACACTACATTATTTCCAAATAATTAAATGTGATACAAAACAATGTAGGCATACTCTAAGTTCATTTGTAAAAATTAATGACTCCCATTTAGTTATTTTAGTTAAGCTCTACAGAACCATGCAGAAGGTTTAACGTTTTAGGCTCTCAATTGATATTTAAAAAAAATTATGAACTTAATATGAGATAATGGCAGACACTATAAATTTTGCTTATCAACTAAATAACAAATTGTAAATCAATCAATCTATTAACGGATACGGTAAAATCTGATATCATGATTGATAAATCCCATTACATAGTATCAAATTCTTCTCACTCGTTAATCCTGCGAAAATGAATATATCAACGTTTATGACACGCATAATTTCTTTTTAGTAATGATTTATTGAAAAAAGGGTAATTTTTTCCCTAAAAATAAAAACTAATGTAGCTTACCAAACGCACACTAAATTCCGGAAGTCACCAAAGAATAAATATTATCTCATGTATCTACATAATAAATTTAAGATAATTGCAGATTTTGTTTAAAGGTAAAAATAATAAAGACGCTTTGTCTGAAACATTCCTTGAATTAATTGTTTGAGGTTAGATAAAAATAATTAAACTAATTAATTTTCTCAGCTATTTTAGTACTTTCCTTACATATTCGCAAAATAAATGTTTATAACGTCGCAGATGTGTTAAGATCTTGCTTTTAATTCAATTTCTTTAAAAGAGAAGTGAATGAATGAAAAGTGCAGAAGCTTATTTTTAACTCAAAATGGTATTTCTTTTTACTTAATTTCGTATTATCTTTTAAAGAGAAATTAATTTATTTTTGACTATAAAACCGGTCAGTTTTGTTGCGAATAAATTTAATCATGTTACTGAAGCTACTATTCTGCATACAAAATTTTATATTAAAATTCATGAAAGCAGATAAATTTCTATCTTGTGCCATTTAAATTTTGCAAAAAAACAATAATGAAGTAAGTATAAAACTTGAGTTTATTATGCAAAATATGTAATCAGTATTCGATACAGTTACGTTAAGACGGTAACTGATGGTTTTAGAAAATTTATTTCTTAGAGAACAGCGACACGTGAGATTAAACGTCAGGTAAAAGCAATGTTTACGCACAAGCAGTGATTGATTTTGTAGGATGGATACCTACAGTTTGATATATGGACACATTTCCATTGAAATTTACTACTTGTTTCCGATATACATTCGAGTTTGCAATAATAGACAAGGGTGCGTTAAATCAAGAACATGTTATAGGCAATAGGCACCCACAGATTTGTTAATATCTAATCAGATCAACCAATCCTCTCTTGTTATTTCCGGTATTTCCGTGGAACAAGATTGGTTATTTAATTCTACTATTTTTAAAGGTACCAGATTATAGTTTACATAAAATTAAACTTGACGTTGTAAAGCAATACATCAAAAGCTTTATGTAAATTTCAATGCATATAGCTGGGAGCTATGATATGGTGGTGATAAAGTTATACACATATTGCTTAATTTCAACTCTACTTTAATGGGTTCAGTATGTGATTTGTATGTTAATAATGGGTCTTGTAATAACTTAATTATAAAGGACTGCAGATTTTTTTAATACGATATCCCTTTTAACAATTTAGACATTTTGGTAATAATAGTATACTCAGACTTAATTAGGGCTTAATTTAATTTATTCCAGTGTAAGGGATTAAATATTAAATCAAAATTAATTGCAGACTTAGGAAACATCTCAATTTCAGTTTCTAAGAAACTGACATTAGTATGAGTTTGACAAATTACATTTATTTTCAACTTACCGCTAAAGTTTTTATTCGCTTTAATATGGAGAAGCAACGTTCCGCTTCTGCGGTTGACGTTGATGTAAATTTTACTTATTGCGTTTCAGTAATTGACGCCATGTATCTGCCGTAGTATAGTATGTCAATCCATTAGTGTTAAGTAATTATCGTTATCATTAAAGGGAATAAATCTGTGGACGACAATTTGCGCTTGAGTCGTGCACGCTACAGAGTCAGCAGTTTTTTCATGATAAGGTTTGGTTGAGAAATATTGAGCAATGTTGTGGTGAGGGGGAGAGGCTGTTGGTTTGCGCGGTTAATTGCGTGAGGTATTCTTGATCTGACTTTCGTGAGTAAAGGATGTAATCTGTGAGTTGGGGCGTCCCTTTTTTTCGAGTACCGGGAGGACCGAACCTTTCAGATAAATTATTTGCAACTAAAGCACCAATTTGGTGTATATTAGTGTAGACGTTCATTTATATTATCGAATAAACCTTTGCAAAGGCACAACGTTTTGTTTCCCCCGTAATCAGCTACAACACACGAAAATATCACTGTAAATAATTTGTAAATAGACATTTTTTTTCGTTTTAATACTAAACGGGCTTGTGAATAGAGCTACCGAATTAATTGAACATTAAGAAGAAGTGTGTGAATATATCGTGCGTAAAAGCTATTTGTTTTGTACCCATGAACTATACAACGTCCTGGTCAATTGACTTAGACGTATCGTTAGCAAAATTTAAGACTGGGAAATCGCCACATTGATTTGCCTATCGAGAAGCTCCAGCAGGTGTCCTGCAGCCGATCGTTCCCGTATTAATTTCATTGCTACCTACTGGAGACGTATTCAAGGGTTCTGTGTAGAAGGTAACTCAACATTGTACGTTATTGTGATTGCTTTATCATAACTTTGTTTGTTTTTTTTTGTGTTTTTTTGCCGAAATTGATGCTCTCACGTTAATCTCAATTAAAAGGTTGACCAACTACTTTATTTGCGCTATCTTTGGTATTTTGTTTTTTTATTATTTATTTAAATGTACTGCAAATTATATATGAAAATTTCGCACGGTAAATTGGTTTTGAGTGATCATTTGGTTACGTAACGTTTTGAATTTTAACCATATTTAGGTAATTCCATTTCCGTACTTTAAAATTAAAATCTGGTAACCTTACAAGTTGTCGGTTGCTACGTTCGAAAATGAAACTAAAACGGGAGGTAACAGATAATTAGAGTGCACCGGACCAACTCGGTGGGACAGAGGGCGTGGGCGTGTTTTTGGATTTAAAAATAATGAAGGTAGCTAGTCGTATTGTTGAAAGCCGCAAATAATAAAATAATAAAATCACCACTTTTCGTAAATTATTACTTTCACTGGTCGGTAGGGGATCACAAATTAACACCATAAAATTCAATTAATTGCTCATTCATTATGTCTGAATATCGGTAAACTAGAAAACACACAACAATGTACCGGGTGACTAGATAAGAATGCAAAGTGCTCTTTCTCGGAAAATATTCGTCGTAGAGGGTTGCGGTAAACATTTTATTACTAAAGTGGCAAAAAAAGACGTGGTAAATATTTTAAAGTTTGCAATATGACCGCCAGGGGACGTAACCGCCATCCCAAACTTTTAAATTGATTTTTTACTGAAATCCACCTAGTAAATGCTTTTTAAATCTCAGCTTTATTCTAGTAATTTTTGTTTGACGTATCTATTAAAATGAAGGGGCGGGGGGTGATTGAGAGATTTTTTAAATAAACAGCTGTAACTCCTAAACGACTGAATTGATTTTAACAAACTTAGTTTCGTTGGAAAGAGCATTTATTGCTCCATCAAATCCATCTTACCTATAATATGTCTAATTTTTAGTGATGCTGCTAGAGCGCGTTCTTTGATATAATATTAGAACATTGCAAAACACTCTGACTTTCTTTTCATACAAATAAGGTGAAATTGTCCCTAAATGGGTTAGTGAAAAGTGCATCTCAATATCTTATTCATACCCTAAAATATTGAAGAAAGAAGATTTAGTTATTATAAAATTTGAAAAAATCTATATTACACCGGTATTTATTCTTATATATTTGTCTTTTTTCAAGATTCAATGAAAAATATCATCATTTTATACTGTTTAGATAATAAAAGCTTTCATAATTTCAAAAATTAAATTTAATTCTTTTTATTAATTTTATTTATAACCCTAAAAAGGACTGATTGTGCAATAAATCCTATTTAAGTAAGCGTTAAATAGGCATGAAGTACCTACTTAATGCCTACTTAAATGCTCGAAATGTCTACCATCGACCATCAGCTTCAACTTCTGCTCTGGAGAGGCTACAAATGGCCTCTCGAATTCGTGCTTTCATGTCCTCCCTCGTTGTTGGTGGAGTTGCGTAAACAATATCTTTTAACCGACCCCAGGTTAAGTCTGGGGATCGGGGTGGCCAAGGAAATAGACTTCCTCGTCCAATCCACCTCTGGTGATATATTAAATTTAAGCGTTCTCGCACATTTATTAAAAAATGTACTGGGCAACCATCTAGTTGTAAAAGCATATTTTGCCGTAGTTGCAATGGCACATCTTCTAATAAAATAGGAAATTAGTTTACCAGAAAATCAAGAAACACGGCACTATTTATTGGTTCATCAAAGAAATAGGGCTCTATAATAGTTCCGTCCAGGATGTCACACCACACATTAACACTCCAACGACCTTGGTGTTGGACCTCGTACAACCAGTGAGGATTGACTGGTTGAGTCAGACCTATAATGCATATTATGCAAATTAACGTTTCCATCACTTTTAAAAGTGGCCTCATCCGTCCAAAGAATTTCGGATAAGAATCGTCTATTTTCCTTGATCATGTAGAACATCCAATGATAATAATCTATCCGTCGGTCAAAGTCTTCCTCATGTAAGGCTTGATGTAAGACCATATTATACTGGTGCATCTATAAATTTGAAATTAAAAACACATTGTGAAACATGTAAAGTAGTATTTCCAGTGGCATAAGAACTTACCTATGATCCTTTAAAATGTTTTGAATACAGTAGTTCGTGACATATCCAACACGAGAGACATTGCTCTCGTACTAACGTGGGGATTCAATGACATGTATGCTCAGGCATTAACAATATTGTCTTCCATTCATCTAGCCGAGTCTCTTCGCAACTTTGGTCGAAATCTTCCAGTATTACGCAAATTTTGCACTAAACGAGGAAAAATTATCGCATCGCGTAAACGCCGATCTGGATATCGTGCTAAGTACACTCTCTTATCCAATGCCCCATTTTTTGGCATTCAAAATATACCACAATCATATCAACAGCTTCATCATTTGTAAAAGACATTATAGGTAGTTTTAAGGGCTTACTTGTGCAACAAACATAAATTACACTGTGTCAACTTTTAATATTTGTTTACAAGTTGATTTTAGGTATTTGTTTTTTCTCAATGGCCCTCCTCCTAATATTCTGTCTATTCTGCACTTGCATATTCTATGCATTGATTATTATGCCCCTACATGTTTTTTTTTAATTTTTGAAATTACGAAAACTTTTATTATTTAAAAATTATAAAAGACAAATAAATAAGAATAAATACCGGTGTAATATCGACTTTTTCAAATTTTATAATAACCAAATTTTCTTTCTTCGATATTTTAGAGTATGAATTAGATATCGAGATACGGTTTTTATTAACCTCTTTAGGAATGATTTCATCTCATTTTTATGAACAAAAGATCATATTGTTGCATTTAATTTTTCAGAGGATTTTGCAATTTTCTGATATTATATCAAAAGACGCGCTATAGCGGCATCACTAAGAATTAGACGTATTACAGTTAAGATGGATTTGATGGAGCTCTTTCCAACGAGACTAAGTTTATTAAAATCAGTTCAGTCGTTTAGGAGTTACAGCTATTTATTTAAAAAGTCACTGAATCACCACTTTATTTTAATAGATACATCAAACAAAAATTACTCGAATAAAGCTAAGCTTTAAAGAGCATATAATTTTTTGGTACATTTACTAGTAGTATTCACTACGGTCTTTTTTGGTTACTTTAGTAATAATTTTTTTTACTGCAACTCTCTACGACGAATAGTTTCCGAGAAACAGCACTTTGCATTCTTATCTGGCCACCCGGTACATTGTTGTATGTTTTCTAGTTTTCCGATATTCAGACATAATGGCTGAACAATTAATTGAATTTTCTTCTGCCAACCAGTGAAAGCAATAATTTACGAAAAGTAGTGATTTTATTATTTGCGGCTTTCGACAATACGACTAACTACCTTCATTATTTTTAAATCCAAAAACAGGCCCACCCCCTCTGTCCCACCGAGTTAGTCCGGTGCACTCTAATTATCTGTTATCTGCCGTTTTAGTTTCATTTTCGAACGTAACAACCGACACTTTTGATGTTTATTTTTCCTTCTAAAGATAGCGAAGAAAATTTAATAGTGTATAAATATTGCACGTTAATGCTATCAGCGTTCGAAAATCCCGCCATAATTCGTGAACATAATCCGATTCGATAACAAAGTGCACTGATTTCATGTGCACACGAGTCAGCTTAAAACGCGGAATGTTTCTGGACTATCTCGGGAAACAAAGAGTGCGGGAGGCACAGGTTCCACCAATTAGATTTAACATTTACATGCGCAGCGACCGAAGCAAACAGGCGACGCGATGGGTCCGATGAGCAGGCGAACTTAGATATTTTTAACTGACATCAGCATCTAGCGATAAGTTTTGTTTATTAGTGATTAATGGGTTTAAGGATCCCACCAGATAAGAAATTCGTCAATAATTTTATATCTTGTGTTTTAATTTTTGGTCTTTGACGAATTCTTTTTGGAATTAATATTTTACAGGTAGAATGATAAAACTATTTAAAGAATGATAAAATTTAAATATGTTTTTTTTAAGAATAGGTATTAAATTTGGGAGTGCACGTGCATATGTGTACTTATTGAGGAACCGCCACTAGATTTTACAGAAAAAATCATAACTTTATATTTTCTAATTATAACGCATCTACAACTTTTACATGAAACATTTTTGAAACGATTATTTTCAACCTCAATTTTCTTCATTTAAATCAAAACACGCTGTTTTGGAATTCAGTTCAGTTCGTACACATTTTCTGAAAATAATAAGAAGAATTAAGCTTTATGTAGTGTTATTCGTGCTATAAATTTAAACCATTTGATGGGAAAATGTGTATTAATACATATTTTCTTGAAAATGCACTTTTCTTTACATAAGTAAACTGTGCGCATGCGTGAGTCCATTTTTTTCAAAATATTATCAGGTCATGCGAGTGCCAATTCGATATAAAATAAAAAATTTCATTGACATCCATTCAGCAGTATAGCTGGAACTTTATTCACAATGTGCACACATGCACGCGTGTGACTATCTACCAACTCAGCCATTTACTTACATTTTTGTCAAATAGATCCTTTTTTTTACAATTAGATGTGTGTGTGAGTATGTCTGTGCGTGTGTGCATGTGTGCGTGTGTACGTATGTTCGTGTGTGCGTGTGTGCGTGTGTGCGTGTGTGCGTGTGTGCGTGTGTGCGTGTGTGCGTGTGCGCGCGTGCGCGTGCGCGTGTGTGCCTGTGTGCGTGTGTTCGTATGTACGTGTGTGCGTGTGTGCGTGTGCGCGTGTGCGCGTGTGTGCGTGGGTACGTGCGTGCGTGCTTGCGTGCGTGTGTGCGTGTGTGCGTGTGTGCGTGTGTGCGTGTGTGCGTGTGTGCGTGTGTGCGTGTGTGCGTGTGTGCGTGTGTGCGTGTGTGCGTGTGTGCGTATGTGCGATGTGTGTGTGTGTGTGTGTGTGTGTGTGTGTGGTGTGTGCGTGTGTGTGCTGTGTGTGTGTGTGTGTGTATGTGTGTGTGTGCGTCTGTGCGTCTGTGCATTTGTGCGTGTGTGAGTGGATGCGTGTGTGCGTGTCTGTGTCTTGGTACCTGATTTTGCGCAACAAAGATTAATTTATTACTAATACTATGAAGTTAACCTTATAGATGTATTTTTTGGAATAACCTCGTCAAGCTATGGGTATGTTTGGTTACATAAATTTAGGTTTGCTTTGTATTATACCTAATGAATGCACTTACCTACTAGAAGAAGTTAACGCTTGATTCATAATCCTCTGATTTCTAAACAAATATTTTTCAACACAAAGAACCTTTAATACCACATAAAACGAACGTGTGGCTAGTGACGAGTGAATAGTCGTGCACGGTTTTCGTGTACGCTTAGCCGTGACGCTATTCGTACAAGCGTGTAGTGTTATATGAATGTATTACATATATAAATGGTTTAAATAGCAGTTTCGATGTCAAACTTGCAGAGTACTTCCGGTCTAGTGGTAGTGGTCGCCTACCACGCGGCCGGCGCGGGTTCGATTCCCGGCCAATGCAACTTTTTTCCGTTAGGTTACAGTATTTTTGTTTATCTAACCTAAACTAGATAAACAAAATTACTGTAACCTACGGAAGGCAACTTTTTTGATTTAGCCGCTCGTATACTACATTTACTAGATTAAACATTGGTTCTGTAACTTTTTATTATATTAACTGATCGCGTATTAAAATCTTGGATGTAGGACACTTCGTCCCCGGATATTGCGTCCACCGTACATTGTGTTCTCCGCACATTTCATCCCCTGGATATTTCGTCCCACGAATATGTCGCCCCCGGACTTTTGTGATCATATTATTTAGCCCCTAAAAATCAAGTCTCCAATCATATCATAAACCTTCGCTGGCTTGCCTTAACCGTCTGTTTTCGATACCCAGGCAGGTACTTTTTTGGGTTCTTATAATCAATTTAATTCTCATTCGCGATTTAATTTCAATTTTTATTCAATGCATCCATCCTTGTATTTATTTGTTAAAGTTTTAAACAATTTTCAAACCGAAACATCCAATCGCATTCAAACCGTTAAAGAAGACAAGTAAATGCAGAAACAAACTTGTTAAACGTAAACAAAATATGTTAAATTCTGAAATGTTAGAATACAATAACGGTTCCACAAAAAGAATACATTTTGTAAAATTTGCGTCAAATTTTGTGAAAATTTTAAATAAATATAATAAGAGTTGCTAGAATCAACATAAAAATTACCTACCAACGTATCCAGTTCAAGGAACCAGGTAGGTGGGTTATCCCAATGTATTTCTGTCTACAAAGTCGAAATCATTGCCAAACTAAAATTGTCTCGGCGACGAAATGTCCGGGGACGAAGTATTCTGGGACAAAATATCCGGGGACGAAATGTCTGTATCCCTAAAATCTTGGAGCAGGACGTTTGGGCGCCGGCGACCGGGCGACGGCGTTTGGGTGCCGGGAGTTCGGGCGCCAGGCGTTTCGGCCCGTAATTATGTTATACAAGAAAATTTTACCAACGCACTTTCAAAACGCTACTTTACATAACCCTTTATATATTTAAAGTAAATTTTGCAATATCGGTATTTTCTTAATTGTTGTACATTTAATCTGGAAAATATTTTAATTATTGCCTTGTCCTGTGATCCGAAAGCAATTAAGAAGATTAGTGTGAATCCTGATAATTGGAATCATTAGCTACCCATTATTATTTGCAAAGCTCTTGTCGTGTGCTCAGAAAGCAATTAAGAAGATTATTGTAATTAGAAAATTTTAGTATTTAAACTTACTCTTCCACATCAGTCTCTTCAGTTGTCTGCAGATATTTGTTGCCATAATTTTGTGAGCGTAGGTAATAGTGTCCAAGTCTACATTTAATTATGGAAGATACTCAAAGTAAGCGGAACAAAAAAAAGGTGTCCTATAATGGTTACATGTACGTTTTTGACAAGGCAAGCAAAGAGAACAAAAAAATTTTGGAGATGTGAGCGAAAAGCGGACAAGCGCCTAGGTCGTGTCATACAACAGTGGATGACGAATATTTGTGCTCCTCGGGTAACCACAATCATGATAGTGATGCGGCATGCGTAAGTGTTTCTAAAATAAAAGTTGATATTAAAAGACGTGCCGAACAAACCATGGAGACTCCTGCCCAAATACTTAACCATGCCCTGGAGGGCACTGGGCCTGCAGTTCAAGGGCAGTTGCTCAACAAGGATGCTATTAGAAGAATGTGTCAGCGGACGCGAAACCGTATCGCTGCTGCACCCCAACTCCGATAGATCTGGAAACGTTAGTAATTCCGGAAGCGTACAGACTATACGAATGTGCCCCCGGACAATCCGAGATGTTCTTATTGAAGGATACCGGATCAGAGCAGCCGGACCCATTTAGAATATTAATATTTGGGAGGGAAGATAACGCACGATGGAGCCAGCACATGAAACAAATTTTTATGGATGGGACATTTCGGCAATCGCCTCCGTTATTCCACCAAATTTAAGTTATTTTGGCAAACAGGGGTGGATTCGTATTTCCACTTTTGTACGCGTTATTGCCAAACAAGCAACGGCAAACGTACGATCGGCTGTTTTCAATTATAAAAGAAATGTGGCCGCAATTTCAACCTGAAACTGTTTCGTTGGATTACGAAATAGCCGTAATTGGTCAGTTGCTGAAGCATTTCTAACGGCACGATTACTAGGCTTCCTGTTTTATCTTGTTCAAAATTTTAAGAAACAAATAGCCAGTCATGGGCTGACGGTACAATATAATACCGATCCCGAATTTGCTCTTTCTGCACGGATGATAGTTGCATTAGCCTTTACTCCTCTAGATCACATTGATGACGCAATTGAAGAGCTTTCTGCACAATTACCGAACGAATTGCAACCAATTTTAAACTGGTTCGAAGATAACTACGTTGGAAGGCGAAATAGAAACCACACACGCAGGAGGGCGTTATTTTCGCCAAATATTTGGAACGTGTACCAAAGAGTGCGTAATAATGAAGATCGTACCAATAATTTTGCGGAGGCTGCTCATCGTAGTTTGCAGTGCTAATTAGGTATGGACCATCCGTCGTTGTGGAAATTTATCGACGGCCTGCGAAGCGTCCAGAAAGGACGCGACGCATTGTATAAAAAATTTGTAGGTGGCCAAGCACCTCCTCATAAAAGGGCAAAATACCAAGCTGCGGATAACAGAATTACAACAATTGTTCAAGACTTTGAGAACCGAACAATTATTGAGTATCTCAGAGGCATTTCTCATAACTTTTTAATGGACTGAAAGCGAAATTGTGCTTACATACATTTTTTGTTAACCAACGTAGTACATACATCTAATTTAATTTTTGATTTTGTAAGTGTAACATGTCACACGTTTAGTTTTGTTTATTTTTTATAGTACATGTTAATAAATTCTTTTTTCATGAACTTTAACTTTTGCTAACCAAAACGCCCGGCGCCGAAACGCCTGGCGACCAAATGCCCGGCGCCCAAACGCCGTCGCCCAATCGCCGGCGCCCAAATGTCGCGTACCGCTAAAATCTTATATTAGCCAAGAATGGACGTAGTACAGTTCTGGAATAACAGTCATTAATAGTCGTGAAAAAATAGATTCAACCTTTAATTGAACAAAATAAAATCCAAAATAATAGTGGTGAGTTTTGATTTTGATTTAAATAATCCAATTACTTATAAAATTATCTCTTATTTTACTGTAGGCTATATTTTTAAATAATTTTTTTTAAATCTTTAATGTTTTCCACATAATCAAACTGTCCTTATCCACCTGTTAAGTATTTTTACCAATTTCAACTGAAATTCTTTTAAGGTATTAGCGAAACACTGTCTTAACAGTCCCCTGCCCCTTTCACACCAAACGTTTTCAAAATGGTCCGTGCTAGCCGTTCTCAAAATATTTACAAATAGCCATGGGACTCTGTACATTCCGTAATTAAATAGGTAATTAGTGCAAAATTTTAAACGAAAACGAGTTCGTCATTTTCGAATTCCTACTTTGAGTACGCTAGTGGTAGTCTAATGATCTAGGTGAATAGTTTTCTTTTTAAATGATTTGGTAAAATATGTGTTAATGAACGAGAAAAACTTAGACTTTCTTTTAATGTATTAAATATAAAGAAACTTACATTTACTAATAACGTAAGAGAAAATGTGAACTTAAGTCTTGTATGATCTCTAGCGGATGTGGGTTGATAAAGCACCTCCATTAGGAATGCAGCGTCTTGTAAACTTATACATAGTGGTTTTCGTAATTCTTTTCTTTTCTCCTAATATCAAAATAGAAAAGTAACGCATTAGTGTATTACCAGCTAGAAGCACGATAAATAGAATTTTCCACAATAAAGAATTTTGAAGCGCAGTTTCACAAGTAGAATAAGCATCAGTATTTTCTATGTTATATTTACCACAACGCCTTTAACGATTCGTTGACTTTTAAATTAATGTTTAAATATCTTTCTTACTTTTAAAAAGTGTAAACTTGAACTTTTTTAGTTGCAATAAATGTTCATGCCAGTGACATTCGGATACACGTAATGCCGCAAAGATAATTGAATTAATTACCGAAATGCGGAACGTGTTAATTGGTTAATTGAGTAAGTGTTCACACCTCTCCCACAAACGTGGTAAATTTAAGACTTGGGACCTCTGTCTCACAGGGGAAATTACGCCTTCTATTTATGTAACTTACTGTGTTTAACAATTCTAAGTTAACTAACAACTTTAGTGGTGGTCTTATATCATCAGTTATAATGATGTTACAACGATACCACTTACTAATAGCGCGAACTTAAAGTTTTTTTTAACTTTATAAAATTAACAGGCTGCACCCAAATCAATTATACAAAGCAAACTTTTAATGGTTCCCTTTTAATTAACGTCATCAAAAATACCTCTACACATTGCTTTGTTTAGCGTAAATTACTTTTTTAATATCAAAATTATACTGTTAATATGATGGTTTTTGATACTCAATTCAAGTTAAAGCGAAAGTATTAATTATTTGCGCTTTCAGAATTCCTCAAGAGACATTGAGTAAATTAGGGTCTCGAACTTAGACGTTCTGGAAACTTACTACTTGAATGGTTAAACTGATTTACTTACAAGTTTCAGCTGCAATTTTTAATTATACTATCCATATACAAATTTTATGCTTAGGGAAGAAAATAAATTTCTTAATTGACATCGTGCATTTAAATACCAGTTTTGTTTGGACGCTTATATACAATTACAAGGTGTCCCAGGAGTTCGTACCAAAAACTTGGGAGATGATAGATATAATCATTTTAAGACAAAGCTTTCATATAAACGTTAAGTCCAATAATGCCTCTAAGATATTTGCATTTTTAGGCATTTATTACCAACTGCTTAGTAGTATTTGGGAAACGTCATCAAAACGTGAAAATCAGTGTTTCGGGAAGTATACGCGTAACTTCAGGAATTGATAGATCTAATCATTTTAATACAAAACTTTCTTATAAAAATGCATATATCTTAGAAACTTAAAGTTATCGATTTAGACAAAAATGCGTACCTTCTTTATCTGAAAAATATCAAGGTTTGGTATTTTAATAAAAAAATTCAATTTATTCCATTGGTGTAGAAATTAGGGATTAAAAGGTTGTACTGTCCCTTGCGTTCTACGCTACTGTACATAATGAAAACGTATTAATAAGCTGAAACCAATGTTCTTTATACCCCAAGAACAAGAAAAATGCATTTTTTCGTTTTGGAGATATTTCAAAAATCAACTTTTTTTTTGACACCCTGTATCTCGGAAACTAAGCAGTATTGAACTTACGTTTATAATATGAAAATTTTGTCTTGAAATGATTGGATCAACCAAGTTTTTGGTACGAACTCCTGGGACACCTTATATTTATACCTGGTGTGCAGCAACACACGACTTTCCAACCTAGAAAGTGGAAATTGAAAAAATGAAGTAATATTTTTTCTTTGGTATTATTGTAGACTGACAAGTAAAGACACTGTTTTATAAACCATAGACTATATTTCCGCCATTTGGAAAGTAATTTTCTGGGTGCGAAAAACTTAAATTTGTATAATATTTACGACTTAGCGTTCAGGTACAACAGGCCCATTTTACAATTTCAAATTGTTAATAAATTACGAGATTTTAAACGATTGATAAATTTATGTCAAGTATTTTTATAGGATATCTGAAACAAAAAAGCCATCTTAAACCAAATACCAGAAAATTACATGCGATGCAAAGTGCTATAATACACATGTGAAATAGCAAAAAAAAAAGATTTACATCATTATCAAATATCTTTGAAAGAAAATTTCAATTATTTTATGCCATAAGGCAGATATCAGAAAAATTAGAGGCCTGTAATTTACGCACACGCGTTATTAATAGTTTGTTAAGCAACAGCCAAAAATTAAACAATTGACAAATCTGCAACTTTTAGTATATTTTAGGTATATTTTACTTAATTTATAAAAACTTATCGCGCGAGCGCAAATTATCTACTCATAACTTTATTAATCTATTTGAATAAAATAAGGGAATTTTTATTTGGAAAAAATTTGTCAATTAGTTAAACATCTCGTTTTTTGCAATTTTTTTACTATTTTTAATACTTTCTTCTACATCAGGTGCAAAAAAACGGGCCACCTATAATTTTTTTAACAATCGGTTGTTTGTTATTTTGGCTTTCAGTTTACACGTTTGGTTTTTTAACGAAAAAGGACTTCCTCCTGGATTATTTAAGAAATAATATGATACTTTATTCTGGTCTTAATAAATAATAACACAAACAAAAAAAGTATGTGTATATTTAGCAAAATTCATTCAATTAGAGTGCCTTTGTTTTGCAAGTGTTTCGGTTGCTAGGCAATTTGTTGTCAATGTGACAGACTAATTAATTGTTAATTCTGCTAAAGGTAGTTGGTAATTATGATTGTAAGTGCTGAAGATTGTGCTAAAGCAGTAGCCCTCGTGGAAAATGGTCGAAGCCAACGGTAGCCAAGAGTGCTGTAACGTTGGGGAGACTGGTGCAAACACGCGAAGGCGATGTAGTGGTAGAAAACGGGAAACTACCCAATACCACAGATTCCTTCTTATTAATTCTCTACGAGATCGTCATTTGACTTCAGTATGGAGGTTCGTGGTAAAAATGTAAGTGGTAGGTAGAAGATTACATGAAGTTTGATTGAAAACTTTCAGGCCAGCAACTGGGCCTAAGTTACTCCCACGTCACCGGGTGGAATCTTGAGCAATGGAGTATTGTACTATTTACCGGTGAATCTAGGTTCTCTCTCCATTCACCAGACGGGAGGAAACGAGTATAGAGACGAACGGGGAAACGATTCGCAGAGTGTGTCTTCGTCCCCAGACTTAGCCATAACGGAAGTTCCGTAATAGTGTGGGTAGAATATCAATGCAGGCCTCTACAGAATTAGTGTTCATCGATGGGGGCTCACTGACGGTACAACGGTATATTAGAAAGTTTTGGGATATCACGTGGTTACGTTCTCTCCATTTATTAGTAACGACTTTGTCCTGATGCAGGATAATGCCAGACCACATTCAGCGAGATGCGTCAATGGATATTTGACAGAAGTTGGCATTCAAAAAATCAACTGGCCAGCATGTTCTGCGGACGCAAATCCTATAGAACGAGTTTTGGACATGTTATCTAAACGTGTTAGTTCTCGTACGATAGCATCAATCCCCTTCAACGAGTTTCAAGAAGAATGGGAGAATATTCCGCAGAATTCAATCCGTGAGCTCATTAATGGTATGCCACGCCGTATGCAAGCAATAATTAGGTCTAGAGGAGTTAAACATTGAAATTGAAATTTTAAGTTTTGTTTTCTGTACCCATAAAATTTATTGTTGTTAACTTAAATTTTGCTAAATATACACATTCCTTTTTTTTGTGTTTGTTATTGTTTATTAAGACCAGATCATATTGTTTGTTAAATAATCCATAAGGAAGTCCTTTTTCGATAAAAAATCAAAGGTGTAAACTAAAAGCCAAAATAATAAACAAACATATGTAACAAATTTTATACGTTTGTACTAAAATTTACGTATATGTAAGCAATTAACGTGCATTTCGTGCACCGTGTGTTGCATATCTAGTTGCATAAAAACATGCAATTTAATTATTTTAATAAGAGCTCCTACGCATATCGTTCGAGTTTCAAACATGTTCATGCGCAAAGACCTTACCGTCGTCTTTTGTTGAGTGAAGAAGGTGGAAGTAGCATCCATTGTTTATTTATAAAGTGCCATATAATTGTATGGTAAGTTGTAAAAAAAAACTATTATATTAAAGTTACTAACCCTAGCCTTAAGTTTTTCTGTTTATAATTAAGTATACGTTGTGTTAATAAAATGTGTTGTAGAATTTTCCTTTAACTTTATTGTATAATGGTTTACTTGTTTATTCCATATTTAAAAACAAGTTGGCGTCCGAGTATTTAATAACTATTTTCAGGAGGAAGCAACCCCGATTTTAAAGCGAACATATCTAGGTAGATGTAAATATTTTCTGGTTAATAAGGCAAATTGATAATTTTAAGAACCTGGCCCAATTAAATCTACGACTGAGCAAAAGGCACCAAATCTTCTTGTTATTACCCAAACTGTTAAGTATATAAAGTTTGTAGCCATGGGAATAGAAGTATACCAAATAGAACTTGGATTTGTACACGATTTATAGGTTATTTACACATAGCCGATTTTCAAAAAATTGTAGGTGGCCCATTTTTTGCACCTAAGTGTATAAAAATAACCGTAATACATTTTAAATTCTGTTTATATTGAACGCTTATTTGGTTTTGTGTTGAGAAACTTTATAAAGAAGGGTAGTAAAATTGAATTAGCTTTAAAAAGTATGCTTACACATTTTAATATAAAGTTGACCGTTATTCAGATATTTAAAAAATTCGAACGAACACTTAGATTCTACTTCTACTTAAAATTGCAATAAACTTTCATTAAACACTTTGTCTTTTAAGAACTTTACCCTTTTTACCTTTCAACCTACATATACATGTGTAGGTATAGAAAGTTGTGCAATCGTCACTTTCTTCACTATTGCTAAATCCACTTATCTCATTTTACAACGTTTAACAAAGTTTCGCCAAGATCGCCCGTATGTGTGTGGGTGTGTGTGTGTGTGTGTGTGTGTGTGTGTGTGTGTGTGTGTGTGTGTGTGTGTGTGACGTGTGTATGTGTGTATGTGTGAGTGTGTGTGTGTGTGTGTGTGTGTGTGTGTGTGTGTCAGGACGGGCGTGCGTATGTGTCCGCGTATGTGTAACTGTAATGAATATTTCAAACACTATATCTAAAAAACTTAGAAAACAATTGCATTCAAATGTCACATACATGTTTATGGTATAAATGTCTTGGTCTGTCCCTGTATTGCGCTTAATCTTCTTTGTTACGTATTGGTATGATTCAGATGATTAGGAAGAGATGTGATTTTTATGAAGTAGTTAAATATTAAGTACTATCTACGCATACTTATAACTAGAATACCAGAATCAGAATTTATAGAATGACAGAACTAGTATGGAATTTTTCCATTGATAGTCTAATTCCACAAACATTTACTTTACCTAGCCTTGTTAAGCGAAAAGGACTAACAGAAGAATAAGTTATTGAGCTATAATCAATCTTAGCACTTAATTTTAGATCCATTTGCATAAAATCGGGTCGTAGTCCCCATGTCTAAGCTAACAGAAGAGTATGGCGTTCGATTTTGTCAGAGAGAAATTGTAACATGCCATATCGGGCAAAGGTAACTTTATAAGCAACGCCGGAGCTCTACCAAGCACGAAGGCGCTGAGTGCGTGGGCATAACTAGCAATAAGGGCCTGCGAGAGCAATGACAAGTGTAATTTATCCAAGTAGAGAAAGGCGACGCGAGCTTTTATGTAGGTTTACCCCCAAAACTCGAAACAGGGTAACAAAATATGGAGGAAGATATCATCCCTATTTGAGCTGAAATAAAGCACAATTAAATTACATTAAGATCCCCGCGAGTACACCAAGGACCATATCCTAATTGGAGGGGATCAGGGCCCAACGCTGTATACCCCTTTCAAGCTTAATTTATGTTAATCCTAGAACCCTCGCGTGAGAAAGTAATTATCCAATTACTGTCAAAAAAAACTTTCTAAAACAACTTCAAACATTTATTAATAGTAACCTAACCTTTATAAAAGAATTGAAAATAAATAACTTTTACAAGGAAAGATTATTTGAAACTACGCCGCTGGAACTTAGCTTACTTTGTGCAGATACAATGGATGAATTCGGTAAAGCCGGAACTATTTTTCAGTGGCTAAACTCCTTCCCAGTGCATATAACCAATACTTAAACGAATAACCAACTAAAATACTTATCTTTTTTAGGTTTTTTAATTGTGTATGATAAATTATACAATCTAAACGTTTAGATAACACTTCGTCAGTAGTAATATTAATAATAACCTCTTAATCACCACTACAGAGCTCTCGGAGACAGTGTTTATGTAAGCACAAAAATACCTAAAAATAAATTTAATTTTTTTAATTTAATAAAGGTTCCCAGATAAAGTGCTGCAATTTCCGCCTGTTCGAGAGCATAATGCATAGTTAGTCACGTAAGCACATTAAACCGATTTGTCCACAGCCATGTGGTTTCTTTCACACAACTTAACTTAAAGTCTATATATATATATACATATATATATATATATATATATATATATATATATATATATATATATATATATATATATATATACACTGTGTCTCTTGAATTTCTGGACAGAGAATTCCCATGTTAAAATAATCTATTGTAAATATTGCCCCCCCCCCCCCTAATTATTTTACAGTAAAATGTCAAATGTAAAACTTCTTAAGGAAAAAAGGCTGCTTCTTATGTTACAATTGCATTTACATTTGGTTCATCCGTTTTCGAGAAAATTAGGAAAAACCTAAGGGCTTTTTCGTAACCGGTAACGTTAATAAGCCATGTAAGTGTCAGGATAAATACAATAAGGAGCACAAATAAAATAGGTCTGTTATAAACAAGAAGATGATATTGTTTCTGCACTTGGAATTTGCCGGTTTTGATAACTAGCCGAGTACAAATCTCTCATATTTCTAAGTGAATTGCCAGAGTAATGCCATTCAATAAATTTTACTTTTTCTTCAATGGTGTAATAATTCATTTTTATAAACAAATTTTTCTTTAAAAAGTAATAATCTGTCCCAAATAAAGTTTTAATGATGAATGAATTGTTTTTGAACAATGAATGATTTACAATTAATAATTGTTGTTAGCATTGTCAAAGCAACCTTGAACAGTTACGAAAAAGCCCTTAAGTTTTTCCTGAATTTCTCGAAAACGGATGAACCAAATGTAAATGCAATTGTAACATAAGAAGCAGCCTTTTTTCCTTACGAAGTTTTACATTTGACATTTTACTGTAAAATAATTAGGGGAGCCAATATTTACAATAGTTTATTTCAACATGGGAATTCCCTATATCCAGAAATTCAAGAGACACAGTATATATATATATATATATATATATATATATATATATATATATATATATATATATATATATATATATATATATATACACATTATCTAAAGATAAAATAATTATTGCATACGATTTTGTCAGATTTATGGGAAATACGTGCTTAGGTGAGCTCTCTGATATGTTATTTTCTCCTTTTACTACGTTTTAAATTTTTAACCGTCAACACAATTGTGTTACATATATATATATATATATATATATATATATATATATATATATATATATATATATAAATTAAACCCCAATTAGGAAATTTTAAAACCAAAATGATTTTGTAGGTACACTAATGTAGCTTTACATTTCTGCCACAGTAACAATTAAATACAAACTCTCCCCTTTTAAATAATTCTAAGGTACATCAATTTATTATAATTAGGTATCAATTCACCTGTTCCAAAACTTCATTTATAAGTAATTTTATACAATTGCAAAATTTACTTTATAGAGCCACGAAAGTGATTCTATTAAGCACTGATTAAATTCAGTTTAGGTACGTAAGATACTACCAGCGTACAATTCAAGGATTTCACAATTAGCAGTAGTTTAATAAACCACTGCAGAGATTGCAAAGTAATTAGAACAAAAGTCAAGACTGACAGGAAGCATCTGGTGTTCTGATGTACATTATACGATTTATTTAGATGTTAATTTCTGTTCGTAAGTTTCCCAATTTTAATTTGAGTTGAAATGAATCCCAAGTAAACCAAATAGCAGCACTCGCTATCAGAGGGAGATAAGACTACAGTTTCAGTACACATACAATCGATTCACAACCGAAGTGGACATTGTGTAATCCTCAGCCAACACTTACACCTCGACTAATCATGTGTATAAATTCCAGCTGGGCCGCAAACAGGCCTTAAACCAGAATATCAGAGAACGTAGGACCCTTAACAAATACGAGTTGAAGATGTAAAATCCAGTTTTCACCGTATTATAATTAAACATTTTAGCAATTCATCTCACACTTTACTACATGGTGTCCAGGTGTCGTTTCTAATAATAGAGAAGATCTAAAAGAGGAAGAAAACAAAAAAGGACCGAAAATGTTATGCGATTTCAGGACGCCAACTGTCAACGTTTTCTTGAATACTGACGATGTAGTCAAATCGTCCTTCTGTAAGTGCATTAAGCCATCACTTAAACTGTTAAAAGAGATTATTGCAATGCAACACTTGTTGGTGTTTGTGTAAGTATGTAAAGTATATTAAGTAATATTGTAAGCCACTTTGCTTACAATAATTAAAATGGTTTATTGTAGTGTGCCTCGGACTAGCCCAGTTGGGTCTGTTTTAACAAGACGGGGGTGGTTCGTATCGATGGAGTGTTTAGGCTTAACACTGTTCATCTTGGATAATTAGAATAAAATGGTATAAACGTATATTTCCTATTGCTTACAGCGCTAAATATATGACTTAAGACTTCGATAAATTGAAAAAGAAAGTAAAATAGGTACCCTAATATAACATAAATAACTTTCCTTGAGCCGCCCTCTCTGGATAGTTGCCTTGGGACGGCAGGTGGACGGCCCACCGGGTCGTAAGACGTTTCTGTGGAAATATAAATTATTGCGGTTTATATCCTTACAATAACGATTGTTATTTGTAATTTATTACGAACGCTTAGGCCGTCCCTGTAAACGGGAGCGATATTTGTTATCGGGTAGCGTAATATTCTCTGTATTACATAAGCCGAAGACAACGATTGCGCTCGCGTTGTAAGCAGGTCAAAGAGAAACATCAATAATTTAAAGTAATCTTGGTGCGCATGACTATTCTTATATGTGATTTGGCTTTCAGACTGAATAGATGTGAATTTAGTACTTGGAATTCCTCATACGGGACAGGTTAATATTTATACGTTTCTGAATGCAAATTATTCGTGCACACTCGATTACTTACTCTTAACTGATCAGGATGGTCTCATGATTTCTTGATTAATAACGTATTTACATTGATTAATACCTAACATTTATTTATGTCCGGCGATAAGACGCATTGTATTTATTATAAGAAAACGTCTATTCTCGTTAAACACGTATAAATGAACGAAATTGGTTGCAACTGTTAAATACCGGGAAGGCGAGTTGATCCCGAACTTACTCACTTTGGTTATTATTAAAAGTCGCTCTTATACAGGAGTGTATTATACACCCTTTAAACAATATTGCACCTATTATTAATTGTTGGAAATGGATTAAACTGAGGTGGGTTTACACGATGTTTTAGTACTGCGTGATCGAAATTAAACAATTATGTGAATTGTTTCAGTCGGAATGAAGGTTTCCTTAAGTACACGATTACTCTCTTGGTGAAAATTAGAGAATTTAGACGTATAACGTTCGTAATTTATTATGTTGCTGGTAAATTAGCAGACCTTAGGGAACGAAATAGTCGTTGGTTTTCCGTTGCGCGAAAATTTACCTGCGATACAGGAATGTTTATCTTACCGGATTTCCTCTATTAAGAAACATTATTAGAAGTATACCTAACCAATTGTAATCGGTTCGCGAGACGCTGGATCACGCGGGTGATCTTTAAAATACGGCGTCTGATTTTGAGGTTATTTCCAGGTCTTGGCGTCGCTTGTTTGTATTGCTAATTCTTCCTGGTGGTAGGTGTAATGTATGTTTAATGAAGGGCCCTTTATAAGAATCTGGGACTAACCCGTCTAATGCTGTATAAAGGGATCTCCCGGAGGAAGTGGTAGAATTAGAGTGAATACCCTTCTTGCCACTGCAGTAATTGGAAGATGACTTCAGGGCGTTAGAGCCCGCAGTAACAACGTCCTGGTTTGTGTATAGGTTTGTAGAAGATGACTCTAGGCTTTACAGCCCGTCATGCATTTCTGATTGGTGTTTGTATGTAGTGTTTGTAACAGATGACTCCAGGCTTTACAGCCCGTCGTGGCACCTTAAGATGTGTGTACTGGAATGGTGCGATAACTTCCGGGCTCTGCAGCCCGTCGTTTCTCTGGCTGTCAGGTGTAATGTTTAGGTAATGTGATGCAAGAAAAGTTACATGCGGTTAACCTTAGCGTATTTCAACCAGCACCTTGGTTGTATGACGCTGATGGATAGGTGACGGCGGTGAAGTAACGCTACTAAAGATACACGACTGTTCAGGATGAACAGATGTTGCAAATGACAGGTCGGTGGCGTATACAACGAAACTAAGTACGGCAGGAGCGCGCGGTCTGGATGTAATAATCTTCCGGTAGCGCGCCGCGGTCTTTATAAATAATTCGCGGTGGATGGGTCCGGATTCTGTGTAGGGGTCCTCTGGTTGTTATTTGGGGAGGGTTCTCTGATGTAAGAGCATTTGATGCTTTTTGATGTCTACGTCGGATGGGATTAAAATAATTATTTGTGGAGAAATATCGCGCAATCTTTTGCAATTTGTTTTCATATTATGAAACTTTATGTAACTTGATTACTGCCGGGCAATTAACAAATAATTAATCAAAAAAATTGTAGTAAAGACAGGCTGGATCTTCACAATACCTTTACCAGGTTTAGAAACTGGGACTATTATTGTGTTTCGCCAAGATTCAGGGTAAGTGCTGGTTTCAAATATTCTGGTTTTTTTTCAAAGTTAAAACCTGTTTCCTTTTCAAATCTACGAACCTAACCTTCGATTGGGTTCTGTTCTGTAAGTTCTTCATTTCAATTAAAAATGATCAAACTTCTTTATTTTGTTTGGATTCAGGTTTTAAAGATTTAACTCGGTTGAGGAAAAACATTTCTCGACTATGCTTATGATATTTTCAGTAAAGTTTCTAAGTTGGTCTTCAACACTTTCTTTTGCGAAAGACGTTCGCTGACAGTTCTAGAAAAACTTTCCCCCGCTTTTTTGGGTATTTTCTAATTTATTTTTTATACTTAAAGGGGAATGATCACTATTGTGAAAATCTTCATGAACTTTCCAGTTTTAAACTCGAAGCTTTTTGTTCTCCCACTAAGTTAAACTTAGTGGGAGAACAAAAAGTTAATTTGATTTATATGAAATTATTAGATCGTAAGTTTAGATGTGTACAAGATACAACATTTAAAGTGGTTATCAGGTTACTTTCCGTAACTTGTTCAATTATGCGACCACGTTGTAAAGGAAGCTGCCGAACTGTATTATTAATTTCATTTGCATCCCAATTGTATTCTGGGAGGTAGATATTACACACAGTTCGAGAACAGCTGATGTCTGTTTCGAAAAGCAAAATAGGATATGATTCCTCCCTAAAATCAATAAAGGAGAGCTAACTAAAATCAATATGTAGTTATACTCTTACCCTGTAGCGATTTCAAATACGATAAATAATGTGTCCTTGTAGAAAAAATACCTGTGAGGTTATGTCTAACCCGTTTAGTTAATAGGAGATTTTTCTTCCAAGTTCTTATCACAATTGTGTTGATGGCTAAAAATTTAAAACGTAGTAAAAGGAGAAAAGAACATATCAGACAGCTCACCTAAGCACGTATTTCCCATAAATCTGACAAAATCGTATGCAATAATTATTTTTAGATAATCACATAATTAGAAAAAGGATTTTACAACCGACCTAAATCGATGGGGCAATAGTCCAGAAAATTTCATTTTTCTTTCAGAAAATACAAAATGTCTTTCTTCTCCACACACAACCGGAAGAGGGAGTGCAAGAGAACTTAAAACTCGGATGTCAAGAGCGGTAAGCCAGTGACCCCAAATTACAAAGTTGAATACTAACGTATGAGTGTCCATCGACAATTTTACAAATTTACTACAGAAATTCATTTACTTTAGGAAAATACTGCATTAAAGGGAATATTGAAGGATTAATTTACGGAAATTTAGTTACTTTAGAAAAATAGTATATTTATGTAAATATTAGAGAAACAATATTAAGCCAATGCTTTTTTAACAGGTCGTTCTATTAACGAAATCGTGCTGCGTAGGTAACGAATGTAAGAACATGTAAGGATTTAACCCAACACAATCCAGAAGGTATAACCCAGCAGCTAACGAAGTAATTGAAGCACTTTGGATGCGTGGTCCGAAGATTTATTATTTACACTGGACTAGTATATACGTTGGTAAGAGTAAGCCTTTTTATAGTAACAGAAAGCGCCATCAATTTTCTGAAATACCACCCCAAAAATTAACAATTGGAGTAAAAGGAGAAAGTACCTGAAAGAGAAAATTGTAATGTGTATATATGTAAAAACACTGATAAATCAAAACAGGAAATGAAGTTAAACATTCGTTTATTTAATAAGCACATAAAAAAAAGAAATCAGATTTTAAGTTACTCAAATTATTGTTTTATTCACCAAGACACTAATTAATGTAAACTGTAGATTTCTACCACAAATATTAATTTAGAAGGCGACACATCAAAAATTAGATTACCGAAATTTTAATTCCGCAGAAAGTAGTAACATATCAAAGTAATTTGTTATTTGTAAATATCATTGTTTACTCAACGCAATAATTATAAGTAAAACTGGAAGGAACGTAGACCGTTGAGCTCAAGGGTGTATGTACCAAAATTTTACCCTAAACAAACCTGAATCCAACTATAAAAATTACAGTGCGTGCAACCGAAAAAAATAGCGTATTTTTCTGACCCGTTTTCGTTGAGAGTTTATTAATTAACACATAGTGTGCTAAAGAGAAGTGTGTATTATCTTTTTGACCTGTCTGGGTGAGTGTGAATACCTAATTGAATTCTTGTATAATTATACTTCGATTACCCTCACTAATCGATGTGCCTATTTAGTTCAAATGGACAAAATTCACAATTTATGCTGAGAAAACGTAACAGTACTTTGTGTGCCTAATTGACATTCTCAATCATTGGAGTGAATTTTTGTTTCTTGGTTTACTTATTAACACAAAATTTTTAGTTCTTCCACACCGTAATTACCCATTTTGTCAACGAGTGTCTTTTAGGAGTATTTTCTTTTTGTCCGATAAGTATTAATTTAACTAATTCCCGCGACAACGATTCTTTTTTTCTCAAACTGAGAACAAGAGTTTGATTTATTTTTTGCCGTTTGGTGAGTCGTTTTGTTGTCTAATTTACAATTTATAAAACTTTATTTTTTTTTCATTATTACTAGGGAAATATTTTCTTCTGACCTATGTATCAGGAGTTATATTTTTTGGCAACTGATAATTTCTGTTCGTATTCATATTACCGGGACCGCGTATTTCCAACTCAACAGAGACAGAAGCCTTAAACACTGCCATCGCTGTAAATTTTCAAAGACCCCTGGTAAACCGACGTCTTCAATGACGCTACTCGGACCACATTAACTTTTCTATTCCTCGCAAAGAGGAATCTGGGCCTCTAGATCGCCGTCTACCGCGCCGAACGTATCAAATAGGCAAAGTAGGTAAATTTTATAGAGTTGATTCATTGAATCAACATTCAATATTGTAGATAAATGTACATCTAATACAATAAAATAGTTCAATTGAAATTACTGTTTATTATAATAGCTGCACCATTTCCACTTATGCTAACAGGCAGTATATTAGTGTATATAGTTAGTTATAATAAATTGGTTGCTTCGAAAACCAGGTGATATGTTTGTAACTGTAGACTAACCTGTTTCGATGTCTTCAACGAGGCGTATGAAAGTCAAAGGTGTACCGGCAGTGAGTAGATAGTGAAGCAATAAGAAAATAAAGGTACATCACGATGAGATAAATAATTAGTTACACCCAAAAAATAAAAAATTACAATTTAATTAAATAATATATAATAAGAAGGTTTTAATTAGAATAAATTATTACGTGTATTGCACAAAATTTACGAAACAAATAGTGAATGTGGTCCAAAAAAGTGAAATTCAAATTATGCACTATATAAACAGATGAAGAAGATAAGATAGCATATATATATATATATATATATATATATATATATATATATATATATATATATGTACATTACTCTATAACTACTTTTTCATTATTTATTAGGTGTTTCTGCACAAAAGCGAAACAGCAAATGATTTTTTCGTGTCGTAACAAAATATCATTTGGGTCTTATTAATAGATTTAATAATAAGGATAACAAACAGCAATATAAACATCTAGTGTATGCTCTAAACTTTTAAATTTAGTCCAGCAACCTATATTTTAGATTTTTAATTGGATTTTACTGGGTGATTCAACGATAGGGTAAACTGGTGCTTTATGTGTGCACTTTGCCAACAAAATGTATTTATTACATTGTAAAGCTAGGAAATGTGCGAATTTTAAAATTATTCTTGACTACACAGAATCTTCCAAAAAAACGGGGCATTTTTTTAACGAAATACTCTGTATATCATTCCATTTTTCGATCCTACGTGTAATTGTAAAACTTTATTTTTATTCTTTATTCTTTATTCTTTATTCTTTATTCTTTATTCTTTAAGTTTTATGCATGTAAAATTTACAGTTTTTAAAATAATTCGAATTCTATCCAAAAAATCACATTTACAGGTATAACTTTACTATTATGTACCATGTTGTGGAAAACTTCTGTATTTGGACCAAGAAGATACCAAGCTTAAGCAAACCTGCGATACTTGAAATTCAAAAATACAACTTTTTTCAAATAGAACATCCTGTACGTTTTTATGCGGTGTTAAAAAGAATCAAAACCCATGTAATTATTCATGAGCATATCATATACCTATCTCTCACTGTTTTTGAGTTATTTTGTTTTTTCTATATTATTTAATATTTCAATGGTTTTTCTTCTGATTATTCGCAGTAACTATCAAATTTGAAATCAAAAGAGATAAAGAGTTGCATTAAATACAAAACGCTAACATAGATATAAATTAACTTTAACAAAAAATACTAGGTGTCTAAAAACTCTGCGGACTAACTTTGCCTAGTGATTCTAGACCCAAAAATAAGAAAAAAGGTTCATATAAACCCAGGTCGGGAAACGCTTCGTTTAGGACCTTCAGGGTGTGAAAAATTTTTATTTTCCTCGGTTTTATGGTGATATTTTGCGAAAAAATTTGAATATGGTCCTAAAATTTGGAGCACGGGGGTATTTGTGGTCGAGAAACTTAAATATTTTATTGATTTTAATGCTGCCTGCAGAGGGCACCATCGACAGTGGTATACTAAAAGTTAATTGGCCTTAACTTTTTTACCACCCGGTATATTGACGTTCCGTTTGAATTATTTTGTTCCCTTTTCAGTTCTAAGCAAAAAAGGTATACTTGGTCGATGCCTCTCAGATCAACCGTTTTCGAGATATTGGTTGATGAACAGTTCAATTTAATTCCTTATGATCCTTAGCTAATTGGAATTAAAAATCAAAGTAACGTATGTTTGCATTTTTATTTTAACTTTGAATTTAAGAACGAAAATGAAGAAATGAATAATAAAACTAAAAAAATTAATTGTTCCATTTGTTTCGATACATAATCTCACTCGTTTTGATAATGAGCGGCGAATCCCTGAACATATTCCCACATTATTTCTGAAGGTATTTCAGGCATCTACAGTGGTATGCTAAAAGTTAATTGGCGTTAACTTTTTACCACCCGGTATATTGACGTTCCGCTTGAATTAGTTTGTTCCCTTTTCAGTTCTAAGCAAAAAAGGTATACTTAGTCCATGCCTCTCAGATCAACCGTTTTCGTGATATTGGTTGATGAACCGTTTAATTTATTTAACCAGCTATTTAATCTCTTGCCATTTTAGCAGGCTTAGACTAAAACAAAATGACAAGTTGTTGCTTAGATACACTAATGTATTTATGACATTTGTTGTTACTCTTGTTGATACAGCGTCCCAAATTTCAAATTAACATAAAACCGAGGAAAATAAAATTTTTTCACACCGAGTAGGTCCTAAACGAAATATTTTCCGGACCTGGATTTATAAGACCTTTTTTTCTTATTTTTGGGTCTAGAATCACTACGCAAAGTTTGTCCGTAGAGTTTCTGGACACCCTGTATATTACGTTACGATAACAACTTGATATAAAAAAAACGAACATTCTCGTCATTGGATAATGCAACAGTTACTAAGAAATTGTTCTTGAAATATGTTCGAAAATATGCCCTCACGCTGAATGCATACATATAGTCGTTTTATTGTGTTTTCTTTCTCATTTCCCAGCATCTCCAGTGTTATCGTTCCACAAGCACCTCGTATCGTATATTCCATATCTTCTTTTGTAGTGGGAGACGTGACATATACACGTTCTTCAACAAATCTCCATAAGAAGGAAATCTAACGGATTAAGACTGCACGACCTTGGGGGCAACTGGGCAAAATCTCCACGGCTAATTCATTTCTGAGGATAATGTATCATTTAAAAATTGACGTACCTCGCGGTGGTAGTGCGTAGGGGCATCGTCCTGTTACAGTCACATATTCTGTCATTCATAATTAGGATTAGGTTCAGTCAGGGGAGTGGTACAAAAATACGGTCCAATAATTTTATTGCGGAGAATACAACACCAAACATTTATGCACCAGTAGTTTGGTTTTGCATTTGTCGGATCCAAAATGGATTGTCTAATTCGTAATGGTGCATATTAGTACAATTTACAGCACCATTGCTCTAAACGTAGCCTCGTCAGAAAACATAACATAAGATAAAAAGTTTGAGTTAATAACAAGTTGAGCGATAATCCACTGGCAAAAGTTTAGTCATATTTCGATGTCATCATTGCGTAATTCCTGATGTGATCCAATTATTAAAAATACTTGTAACCTGTTAAAATTATTTGTTTGATTTGGATTCAATTTTACTTTTTTAAACTTACTGTTAGACAATTTAATATACAATCAAGTACTTTTGGTTGCCTATACTATTATACATAATAAATTCTAATTTTAAAATACTACTCAAAAATTTCTAACCTCTTGCTTTTGTTATAACATATGTTTGCTGGTTTATTAGATAACACTCTTTCGTTTCACAAAAGGTTTGCAATGTGTTAAGACTACACGTTAGGTAGCTGACGCATTCCTTAAATAATTCGCTGATCTAATTTCACTCTTCGCAAGAAAGATATTTAAAAAGTAGTTGCTTAATTAAGAAAATAAGTTTCTAGTCGAGATTGCTGAGATTTCTTCGCCTAGTGCCGTTTTGAAGTTGTCACGAAAAGCTCGCGTTGCATCTTTAGAGCTTGTGGTTGTTTTGTTCTGAGTGTTGTCGTTATTGCTCCATATTTTACAAATAAACGAAGTTTAAGAATAGACCGTCTGCACCTGTATATGTGTATCTTACATGGAAACTCCATCCTTCTACATTTCTGGTTCATTTCGTAGAAAAATAACTTAAGTAGTATATTATATATATATATATATATATATATATATATATATATATAGCATATGTGTGGTGTGTGTGTGTGTGTGTGTGTGTATATTAATTATTTATATTTATTTACGCCTCGACTAGCTATTCAGGGATAGGGTTCAAATGAACTAGTTTTGTAATGACATTAAGTACTGAGATGAAATTAAATAACATTTGTATTAAAATTGTTATAATATATCTCATTTACTAACTTGCAATTAAATTTTAATTCAACTAAAATTGTTTTGTTCAAGTACCTTGTAGAATACCTAATTATTCAACACATTGTGCTCATGCGGATATCTTTAATAAATTCTAATATTAAATAAGTGCATTCTGTGATCCATAGCTGAACGACGAAATAAATTACTGTTAACGTGAGTATAATTTAATTTTATTTTGAACTAAAGTAATATAATTATACTATTAATGAATCACGCTATTATTTTGCAGACTTGTATATGATTTGCTCAAACTCTTTACACATGTAAGCGTCGACGATAGAAATAAACATAAACATAACCTTAAATTACTAATAATACATTCATATAACTTACAGCATTATCGAACTTCCTTCTGCTGTTGTAAGCTCCAATTGTTGACGTCCTGTTCTGCAAGTCAGCTGTGGTTCCTACTAAGTATGTTGTCATCCGATTGGTTGTTGTTTACCATAACCTTTTCCAGGTAATTACTTATTAACTTTTCTTACATAAACACCACTTTATTATTGCATAATTTTAATGCAATACTTATCGGCAACTTTTTCTCAAAGCACTTTCTTTTAATATTGTATTCTTTAAATACAATAATTCTCTGAATTCAAATTTTTATTTCATTGAAATTTTTTTATATCTTTGAAATTAATAACTCGCTTTTGTGTTTAATTAACTTAGTTTATATTAAAATAAAAATCAATAGCAACATTCCATAACTCAATAGAAATATACATTTTCCGATTCAATTATTTTTAACACTAACCTCACTTTTGTTTTATAATAATTTAATTTTGCGAATAGTTTTTTGTTTTTTAAAGATAAGGTTATGATACACTTACCAATCTTAAATTTATTACATTTTAGGAACAAAATTTAACATATTTTCACTATCGAGATTAGTAAGAGACTGTTAAGAAAATTTACAAAAGTATCATCTTTTTCTAAATTATCAATTTTGATTGGACCTATTTTACAATACAAACAAACCTGATCTTAATTCTGATTGGTTGAACCTTTTTCTGAAATTTAAAATTCATTAATTTTGCCAATATCTTTGTTATACTAGGATAGTTCTTAAAAATAATATAAGCGTTGAATTCTACATCAAATTTCCTTGAAAATGATACCATTTTCCATATTTCGCTTTTACACCATTTTGCTATACTAATTATTTTAATGAGTCATGTTAACATTCAGCAATTTACTTATATCTAACTTATTCTACTGTTTACAGGAAAACTATGGCCATATTCGGATTCTCTGACCCGAAAAACATAGAGTTACACTAACTTTAACTTCAACACAGGCAACGATGAAAAATACTATCTCATAGTCGGAGTTCAAAATGTCCATAACCTATCTTCTCGACACCTTTAGTTAATTTGCACCAACAATGTTAATTTATGTGGCTACACTTCCATTTAACACAAATGTAAGTTACTTTTTCACTAATTGTTCAATATTCTTCTTCACAATTTCATAAATTATATGAATCTTTTTAACATTGTCTTTATCGTTAATTTTACTCCTACAATTTCTTACATCGACATGTTATCTAGTACATACCATTCTCTTTGACTTTAGGATTGAAGCCGATTATGCTACCAGAACAGGGTTTACCTACTCCAAATGGATATGATGAACAATGTTATAGAAAATACATAATTTGTATCTTCCGAAGGTGATGATATATATATATATATATATATATATATATATATATATACGTAACCTATAACTACGCTTCCTTTCTGCTCCATTCGGTATTACTGAAACAAGAAACACTATTAGAATAACCTCTTGATATCACTAAAATATTATTTATCTGACACCTTATCTGAAATCCGTTCCTCCTCCTTTCCCTTTGGTTTTTTTTTGTTTTCATCTATAATTAGAACTGTTAAAAATAGTGTATTACGTGATTACTAAATTACGTTTTGTGTAATTTGTTCTTGTAATAACTACCGTTCTGTAATCAGCTGTAGGTAATTTTTTTTAACCTTTAACGTACGTGACACATTAATTGTCAAGCAAACCTGTGCACAGTAGATAGATTCCATATGTTCAAATTTAGAATTTGGTATGGGCGTAAGTATTCCGAAAATAATTATCATTTTGCAAATTAACTTTTACGTATGGGAAACCTACATTATTTTAGGAAGGCCTTTCGCAATTAATTAAGTTCATATTTATTTACATTTTAAATTGTTATGAAGTATTCTTCGTTACTTTCAACGTTTGAATGAAATCATTTGTTAAGCTTGTGTTGTCATTTTTTGTTTTATTTTGTATTCTTTAAATTTTAAATTACTGAACGTGTTCAATTGCGCAGTTACCTCGTTTTGGACATCAATTGACAATTTATTTGTATTTTTGAACAAAATTGGTTTATTTTGAAACACGTTTTATTTATACAGGTGTTTCTATGTGATTTGACAATTATACATTTTGTTTTATACCACAATAATTCTTCTCCTGTTGGTTTTTCTTTTCCTTTGGTTACCTATTCATCTCTTTCAGACAACGTTATTCAGGAGCTGGGATAACGGTGATTTCTTCTTTTGGGGAGAGGCTCTACCGGAATTTTCTTGACCCCGACCTGAACCGACTGACACCGGAGATTTCCTTCCATCAGCAGGTGAGTAGCGACGCTTCTCTCTTCCTGTTTTTCCGTTCCCATTTCTGCACGTACCGTACCAACTTTGTCTTGCTTTGATTTTTTGGAACACTGTATAGTCAAGAACAATTTTTGAAATGTGCACACTAGCCTCTAATATGATAAATACGTTTTATTAGCAATGTTTACGCAAAAAGTATCAGTTTACTTTACTTTATAGTTGACTCATCCGGTACATTATTGTAGGCTGCGGTATAAACGTGTGCGATTGGATGCTAATCAGTGGTGCATTATCACATAAACACAACGTTTATTTCGTCTAAGGAATGCAACTGTAGACAAGAAGTCGGCACTGAATCCAGCCACTAGATTAAAGTAAATCAGGTTTAAAGTTAAAAGTTAAAATTAAAGTTAAAAGGCGGCTCAGAATATACGATTTCTAACGTGATAGGTCAAGTGAGTAACCTCGAAAGAATCTGTTATATTTCACACTACAAAATTTTTCGTATTATTGCAATCATAACAAAATAATAAGCTCAGTGATGGTGTGGTTTAGCTCTGAACGTGACTAAACCATCGTTAGCCATTGGTTATGCCCATTCAACTTTTTTTCTTGATTATTGTCTATACTTTTTATTATGGATAAGGCAAGTTGTGAGGTGGAATACGTTTTTAGAGGAATAGAAATTGATTATTTTTTAATTAACCTAAAATGTTTTTAGGATGACGTGAACAAATATGTTCTACATAACTACTTATTACTTATTAGTAGACGAAATAAAGAAGAAATTTGTGAACTTAAGAACGCAATATAATCACAAATTATCTAAAATTAAGGATAGTTTGCACAGTAGGGCCCTCGAACTGATGATGTGTACGAACCATCAGCTTGGTGGTTTAATTTATTGACTTTTTTATGATACTTTATAAAGTGTAGGAACGGAAAAAAGTCGTATAGTGAATCATCAGTAAAGTCATACAACCAAAAATTGTAATACATATATTTAATCTCCTAAATTAAAGGTCGGCACTGAAAATATAGAACCGATAGAAGTAAAATAGCAGTGACCTACAAGTCAATTGTTCAATGGAGACACCGTCTTAGGTACAGCAAGTAGTGGTACTGCAAACAAAAAAAATTCAAAATCATTATGATATAATGGTTAACGCTATTACACCCCTTACAAAATTGCAAGGGGACACTGCCGAAAAGAAATGAAAAAGTAGCCGTAATGAGGAATGTGGCAGTTATGTTGCTAAAGAGTTAGATGAGATCCACAAGTGGCTGACAGCAAACACGAAATTAACAATATTTTGTACAAATACAAAAACCAATTTATCCAAAAATTTTAAAATAGGCGTTGTAGTTGAATATGAATAAAAAAATAGACAAATAATTTAAACATTTTTCTTTTTAAAAGTTAGATTCCTTAAGAGCTCCCCATTGCCATTCAACGAAACCTTCGTCGTTAAAATACTTTGTAAACTTTTTTCTGATTCAAGCGCTGCATTTGTATCTCGATTGACTCGCTGAGGTTTTAAAAACTGTGGTAATAGCTCTAAAAGCAAAAACTGTTGAAATAGACTATAAAATCAGAAGCTGTGGAAATAGGGTTATGAACGCAAAAACTGTGGGGATAGAGCTATGAAAGCAAAAACTGTGGACATAGGGCTACAAATGCAAAAACTGTGGAAATAGGCCGATGAATTCAACTAATATGAAACCACAGTTACAATATGCTTATAATACAGAATTAGTAACTCGGTACGGCCCTGAAGTCAAACAACGTTTCAGAAAGCTTGAAATATACATGAACAAGATAGCACTAGCACTACAGGAGAACCACCTAACCGTCCTCTGGAAAGCCCGTGATAAAGCTATAAAAGCAAAAACTATGGAAATCGGTCTATCAACCCAACTAATATGAAACCACGGTTACAACACACTCATAATACAGAATTAGTAACTCGTTACGTCCTCGAAGTCAAACAACCTTTCAGAAAGCTTGAAACATCCATGAACAAGCTAGCACTAGAGGAGAACCAGCTAACCTTCCTCTGCAAAGCCCGTGATAAGCTATAAAAGCAAAAACTATAAGAAATAGGGCGATCAACTTAACTAATATGAATCCACAATTACAAAACACTTATAACATAGAAATATATTTTTTGTCTTCCCTTTTCTTTATAAAATTATGTAACACACTGCATGTTAAAGTAAGACCTTGTACTCCACAGATAAGTTTATGTTTTTGAAGAATTTGAAACCTGTTGGTTAAAATACCAAAAGCATTTTCAACTACTCGACGTACTCTTCTCTATCGGTATTTGAATATCTTTTGTTTTACATAACTTCGTTTACTCTAAGGTTCCACGAATCTCTTTTATAATCGAAAGGTTCCATCGACAATAATAACAAAAGATGTCCTTCGTTGGTTTTTAGGAAGTACATCATCCTCTGTAAAATTGCATAAATTTTGTTCAATAGCTTTGCCTAACATTTAATTAGCATAAACGCCCCCATCGCTTACTCTTCCGTTACAAACAACATTCCAAAAAATTAAATTATATTCAGCATCCACTAATGCCATTATAACAATGCTATGGAAGCCCTTGTAATTATAATAAAACGAACCATCTTCTTTTCTTGCCCTAAAGGCGGTATGTTTACCATCTAAAATAATAAAAGGGAAACGCCATTGCTTTAAGGTGGGTTCATTTAAATATATATATATATATATATATATATATATATATATATATATATATATATATACCAAGGGCGTCGAGACAGTTTGTAAAATATCACAATTATAAAATCTATCGGCGATTCCTTTCGATTCTTGCTCTCTCTTAGGAGTCTGCAAATGAAATTAAATATGTAGAAAATGTGAACTGAATGTGGCCATTTCAACTTACCGACAGATATTCTTTTTTTTAATATATTATAAATAGCTCCTGTAGTTTACTAGGCACTAATACTCTAAAACTATAATGTAAGTTTTTAAACGTTCCCCCCTTCCCAGAAAATGTAAGGCTATTAATAATGTAAAATATTCCATAAGATTATTAAAATGAGGGAATAACACAACAAAATAATAATTACCTAGTTCTATCTGCTACGCTTTCACGAAGAATGGTGCCCTGCTTTTTTATAATGAGCTTAACTTTCTTCAATAAAATTTCAAAAATGTTCACACTAATTCTTGTGTAATTTTTGAAGCAAACTTGAGTTCTCTTAAAATCATGCTATGTAAGCCACGTCCCTGATTCCTTCCTGCTTTTTATTTTTCGTCGGTCACTTAATGTTTTTTTCTGTATAAAGCAAATAATAATAAGGATACCCTTACATGAAACATTAATTCATCGGTATTCATTTTTATTCGAAAACTAACACACAAACGTATATAAACTTAGGTGATGGGTTTTGACATCAAACTTTTATGTTTCAATCTTACAAAGCAAAAACGCATAGTCTGAATAGAAAAACTATTGATGAATTGATTTTTAGTGAATCCCATGAATTCTCTACGATAAGTCGTATGACTTATCATAAGAGAAATCATATAGTCTGAACCGTATAACAAATAAAAAATTGAAAGGTATGATTGGAATACTAAAAAGGGAAGTTGTACCGCGGTCTAGCTCAACAAGGCACAATACTGTAATTTGACACTTTCTCATTGGCTGATTATAAACATATGATATATGGTTGAAAAGCATTTTTTATGAAGAATTCAAAAATGCAAAAATCCAATATGGCGTCCATAAGAAAATCGAAAGTTGCGTGCATTATCTCAAAATCTAGTAGGCCTAGATTTTTTCAAAATCAGTTTTGAAATCCTCGCTACCTGTTACCCCCATCCTGCAAAAATCGTGGATGTATCTCTTGCAAGAAACAAGATATAGCGATTTTTAGAAAACGCATATTTTCAGTTATCAGTTATAAATGGAAGGCATTTTTTGACATGTAACCATGGTTACTTCTTGGGCATATAATGACGCAACTTTTTCTCCATTTAACCATCTTCGTATCTCTAACGGTTTCCAATATCCCCATGCATTTCATCTTAAACTGGACACCCTGTATATATATATATATATATATATATATATATATATATAATAAAACTCTCCTGTTACAGTGAACGTTCTTGGCTTTTTTGTTTTGGTGTTATCTAATTTCACCAGTAAAGCGGAATTTAAATCCTCTAAATTATCGATTTTTAATTTCCACAACTCTTCTCTACGACATGCCCCTGCTACGCCAATAGCCACTACAACCTACAAATAAGAATATCAGGATGTAAAATTAAAATTTTATTAAAAAAGAGAATAGCAGCCAAGCCCGGGATTTGAATCCGGTCCGCCTGTGTCCCAAGCGGATACACGATCTACTGCACCACTGAGCCTTACTTTAAAAGTTTTGTTTAAAAGTACATATAACTATCTAGCAGAATTTTAAATAGAATTTTTAATAATTATTTAATTCTTTTTATCTACTAAAAAAGCAACTAATTACAAAAAGCTATGTTAATACGAGGAGCTTCGTTTAAAAATCTCTGCAATTGGTCGGCTGTCAATATGTTTGATTTTTTGGGGACGTAATTGTCGGACTTAATTTTTAATATTTAATATTAATGTTATTTTTTATACTGATAGTGCTTCGCAACATTGAATATTGTGACCAAAGTGTACACGCCATTAACGTATTCGACAGCTCTTTAAAGTATACCAAAACTGTACTTTCCAAAAAAGATTTTATTTCTGTATCTCTCCTCCATTCCATAAATTTTTCGTATGCCAATTCATGCTTTTTTCTCGAAGTTTCTGGAAACAAGTCTAACGTTACCTTTGCAGCAATTTTCCAATATCTCTGGCGGAATATTATCAAAATCGTTACTACTCTACTGTCAGTATCCGTATTATTTGTTATAAATAGGTATATGTCTTACTAAAATAATATTTAATGGAAATTGCGATTTTTATCAAAGCACGATTGAAAACTATCTTAAGAATTTAAAAAACTTCTATAATCTGACATTTGTGACAACTATTTAAAACTGAATAGCTGCCACTAAGTTTTTGTCGATTTGTCGAATGAAGTGGTCCATTGTTAACTTCTGATTTGATATATGTATATTTTTTCTACCTTACGTTAATAACTATAAATAATAATTATATAAATTTAAATTACAACTGTTAGTAATGTCGTCATGTTAAACAAAATATTTGCTATATTAAGCTGTGGCCATAAATTTTGTTTTCTAAATTATTAATGACACATGTTCTATTACGTAATATTGCACGAATACACCGAAACACAATTCTTTTATTAAAATTGTAATATTTAGTTTAATAATGAAAATATATGCTTTAAACTTTTTGGAATAAATGAACACAAATGTTACCCAAATGTATCATATTTTACTGTCAAAAGTAAAGTTGCCATCATAAGCTTTAAATCTTTTAAATTAACTGTAACGTAATTATTGCTGTAGAAGAAAATTCTGCGCAAGTATAACAAGATGCCTGAATCTCATTTATTCGTTTTATTTATTTACTATTGTCCATCAGTAATGCTTGACATTAGGTACTGTAGTAAAATAAGCAAGAACATTCCATGTTACTTTTCCTCTCTACTATGTTTACCGCTTTTATGGTGTACGCTATTTGGACTGCCATAATCCACCTCTGAGACATTGAATTTGGTATTAACGTTGTTTGTCTAGAAAAGAACTTCCATAACTACAGAGATGTTTGTGAGGTTTCAAGTGAAAACATCTAACATAGATACAAAGAAAACTTCTTTTACACAAAGCTCGAATCATTCCTCCACTCTCAGTTAAAAAGCTTTGATAGAAGAAGGGGATTTAGTTTATCTATGAAGCGAAGCATGACAATAATACGGTTCCTTTCTTATAATGGTGTGAACAACAAAAAATTGAATAACGGCTAATTATGAACTACAAAAAATTAGGAGCTATATCATTAAATTAGTTTCTTTAAATTGCAGTTTGAACTCCATAAACAGAAGGGTATGTTACAAAATAATTTCGAACGTTATTTATCATATCTAATTCGTGTTAAACAAACTTTACGATTTTATTTTATATTTCACACGCGTGTTTTCAGCAATAACTTTGAACGATTCCACTGGTGAATTTAATTAATTTTTCATTCTACCTGGGTATGGTTTAAATTCAGTAGCGCAGAAGTAAACTTCCGTATCTTATAAAATAGTTGGTGTAAATGGTATAATAATAAATGAATAAATTTAATAATGAAATAAATTAAAGCAAATGAGAAATAAGTTCTCCAAAACACAAATCGTCAAACTGACTGGAGATACAACCATTCACCACAAATAATGCCTTTGTCCCAGTCGGAAGATTCAATAGGGTCGGTTCAATAATTTTGATTTGCTCAATTACCACTAAATCTGCTCGATTATTTTCACTGAACATAAATAAAAAAAAAATTGAATGTAACACTAATAAAATGATCTCGGGCGCCAAGTTATTTTTTTAATTCTACCCGGAACAACTAAACCGAGTTTGTTAACAATAAAAACTTTATCAAAATGTAAAACAATAAAAAATATACAATTATGTTTATTGACAGTTAATCTGATATGATTAAATAAAATATCTCTTAAAACTAATTGTAAAAATCTTAAAATACTAAAAAAATCATTACATAAATACCTTTGTAAAATGTTTGTACACAAATTTTTGAATACCCTCTGGTATCTAAATGTTTGCGAAACGGTCAACCAAGGTGATGTCATCCTTGCACTATTATTGCACAATATCTTGAGATAATGTTATCAGCCACATCCAAACTGGAATTATCCTTATTATAAATTAATCTTCGTGAAATTTAAAAATCCATTTATTGCATTTCTTGAAATTTTGAATGCAATATTTATTGCATTATTTTGAAGTTTTGAATGCAAAAATTGCAATCCAAAGCAGTAATATTAAATGTAAAATTAAAGAATAAAAGTGCAGTAAAAAATAAAAATGCAGTAAAAAAAATAAAGTGCCTGAAAATAGCAAATATTTTAATTTTTTGTATAACGAGTTTACCATAAAATTAATGGTACTTTCACATAAATTTTAGGGGAAAAACCACAACAACGCTTCCTGCTGTAATGTGCATCAGGAAGTAAAAAAAATGGAGGCTTACGAAGTCAAATCATGTCAGATGATGTAGTCCTGCGCAAAGGGTTAAGTTATGACGCGTTGCGCAAATCAAATTATCAGAAAACAATATTTGGGAATATATAACCTTTAAGAAATATATACACTTAAAAAGATATGCATTATAAACCCTTAAAAAGATATGCAAATTAAGTTGCCTACCTCCTACCTATATTTCAATAATTTAAAAACTTTTTTCTTATATTTACAACTAAATGAATGAAAGACCTTAAATTAAGGTATATTTTAATACAACTCAGAAAAGGGTTGTTACACACCCCCTCCTAAAATTTGTACTCGGAGATACGAGCGTTAAAAGCTGCAGCATCTCCTGTTTGCGAGAAAGTTAACAATAGTATCCCCTTAAGCGGTACCGCGCATGATTATTTCGTCTATTTTTCTTTGCGGTAAATAGTCGTATCTCCAGTTGTACACATGTTTTGTGTTTTGACCCTAATTATTGACTATTTGGACAATATAGATAAAAATTCGATCCAAACAATTTGTTAAAATGGCGTTGGAATCTATAAGAAATGTAGATAGAATTTTTTTTTAAATTACGATAAAGATGAATAGATTAAGCATTTTGTATCAATGAAAATTTGAGGTTAGGGCATAAAAAATTCGGAAAGATGTAATTTATTATTTTTAAGCAGCTTCTAAAAATTAATATGTACGGTGTGGCCCATTTTGGTTGAAATTGCAAGGTATCTCGTTTGCGAGCAAAAATAGAAAGATTCGGTTATCGCAACCCTGTTCTAGTTTTTCGTGAAACGAAAGATGTCACAAATAGAATTTTCCTATTAGTATTTGAGACACAGGGCGAATTTCAAGATTTTCACATTTTAAGCACCCTTCGTAACTGGTTTGCCTTGTAATATATCGAAATGATGAAAAGTGGGTTTTATACAGACTTTTTCGTAGAATTTAGTGGCGTGCATAGTTTTCCCCACAAAAAGTCAGTTTCTTCGCAATAAACCAAAGTATTGTTTTTTTAAATGGAACACCTTGTATATTTTTTATTATATAATAGAGCTTACTCTCAGCTTTCCAAAAATATATATTGTGTTGCTTTTTCTTGCATTACTAACCTCAAAAATGAATGTTACGTTAATATAACACTATGATGATACAGTTGGCCATGAAAAAACAAGGTTAAGGGTTAGGAGTTTTGTGCAAAAACACAAAATTAAAAACTAAACATAATACCTACAACTTTACAAGTCTAATATAAATTACTAAAAGAGATGTTCGAACTGAAGACCATTCTATCTTATACATGCTTAACTCACTCTTCCTATTGGTTCTATAGCATTAAGCACAATAATAGGGTGATCTTCTAAATGTCTGAAAGCTTCTATAACTGGAATTGTTAAACGTTCAATGTTATCATATTGAGTTTGGTATATTTCATTTTGCAAGTAACCCCATCAAAGAAATCTAGGACTAACAAGTCCCGAGACCTAGGAGGCCATCCTATCGGCCCATTAGTACTAATCCATCTATTATCAAAATTGTTTTCCAAAAACGGGCGTATAATTTGCGCATTGTGAGATGGGGCTCTATCCTGTTGGAAATGAATTTGGTTCAAGCGAGCTAAAGGAATGTCATCTAATAAGTCAGGCACAACCATTTATAAAATGTCCAAATATCAAAGAGCGGATAAGTTCCCTTCGAAAATGTAAAATTTTATTTTTAATCTTAATATAAAGCAGGAAACGTTTAGTCCAAATCGGCTTTGTTTTCTTTGGGGGAATATTTGATGTTGACTTTTTTGAGACTAGAATCTGCTATTGTGCCTGATTAACACACCTGAATTGCTAAAATGCGCCTCGTCTGACCATATGACATTTCTTCCCAAGTTGGGTACTATATTTAACATGTTTAAGTACCAATTGATAAATATTAACCTACGTTTAGCGTGGCCAGGATGTAGATGTTGAAGAAGCCTAAATCTGTATGGTTTATATTTATGGTGGCGAAATATTCTTTGGATTCCTGTTTTCGAAACTCCAATACTACTTTCTATAGTTCTGCAAGGATTACCCTCCACACTGGCTAAAACGGCAACCTCATCATTCTCTAGACTTTCTTTATTATATTTTTTTGCCCTGGGTTTTGAAAATGAACCATAATTAATTAAATTCCTTTTTAATCTATAAAACGTGATCTTACTAGGTTGTCTCCGTTCTGGAAACCTACATAGAAGTAAAGTTACCTAATTACCAAAATAAATACCAAGGAAACTACATTTACCTGTTAAAATACAAATTTATTGCTGCGTCGGCATTTTCATTACTCTGGCCAAAGCAAATCAGCATATCATATTTTTCAAGGTTTTCAAAATTTTGATTTTCTGCCATATGTTGCACAATGAACAAACAATACGATTGTTGCACAAAAATAATTTTAATCAGATTTGACAGGTCAATTATGTTTAGATCAGACTAGGCCCAGCCTACTTACAAATTTAGATATAAAGTATTCTTTATAAGTTTTATTGCCTTTAATTTTTTTTCTGAAGCTGTAAGATGCATTTTACCCAATTAAAAAAAATTTTGCCAGTTTGAATATGTCTCAAAAACTATTGTACCTAATTTGCATAATTTTTTGTTACTATTTTTGCATTTCTGCGTAAAAGTCCTTAGATTTATTATAACCGCGAATTTACACATTTATAATTATAATAAAGCAGTAAAAATCTAGTAGTCTTTTTTAACACTCAAATATATTTTGGACGTTCAAGAAAATTCGACTTTAAACTGAGTGTATATGCTCCATGGCCAATTGTATCATCAAAATGTTAAATTAGCGTAACACTCATTTTTGAAGTTAATAATGCAAAAGAAGTGCCGCACAATATATATTTTTTGAAAGTTGAGAGTAAGCTCTATTACATAATAAAAAATATACCGGGTGTTCTATTAAAAAAAACAAAACTTTGGTTTATTGCGAATTATTGCGAAGAAACTGACTTTTTGTGAGGAAAACTCTAAATTCTACGGAAAATTCTGTATAAACCCCACTTTTCACTATTTCGTAAAATTAGAAGGAAGTTACGAGGGGTGCTTAAAATGTGCAAATTTTGAATTTTGCCCTGTATCTCAATTATTAAAAGGACTATGGCATTTCAGTTTGTGCATTCTTTCGTTTCACGAAAAAGTAGAACTGGATCGCAAAAACCGCATCTTTCTATCTTTGCTCGCAAACGAGATGCCCTACAATTTCAGCCAGAATGGGAGACAGTGTACAGAGGTACACAGTTAATATTTATTTAAATTGCTAATGCAATAAAAATAGTCCATTTATTAAAAACTTTGGGGATACTATTGCTTACCGTAACGGTTTTTTTAGCAGAAAATACAGCAAATGTCGTTGTCTCTGTGGTAGAAAATTTACTGAGAACAAGCATTGATGAAAATATAACGTCAGATGGCATCAATTGCAGTGGGTTTTATTTAAAATTTAAAATTAATACAATTGAAATTGTATATTTAGTTTTCATTTTTCAGTTATTCTGAAGATACGACTGTTTACCTTACCTTTGAATCCTACCTATTTTAGGTAATTCTCCAGCCGCAGATGAGTCTGTCTAGTTTAGAAGCAGCGGATTGGTTTAAAAACAACAGTAAAAATAAATTAACAGTCTTGGAAAATATGTCTACCAGAATCTGACTTTGAGGGCACATGCTTGAATACCAGTCGTCTAAAAATGTCAGTGGTCCACATTCTATACAAATTGAAGAATCGGCTACAGATAATCATAATCAAATGGAAGGTGGTAGTTTTGATGACAAATATCCCCAAAACCGCAAATAAGACTCCAAAAAAGGAGATTAGAAAACAAGTAAAAAATGTCGACCAATGGAAAACTAGCAAGAGAATAGTTACGACATTATCAGAGCAAGCCCATATTTCTAAAACGGGCACCTTAATAGGCAGAAAAATCATGAAACAAGCACTGTAAGAAAAACTGATTCGAAAATATTCAGAAAAATATGCGAAAAGAGATTTTTAACAATTACTGGAAAGAAATAAAAAGTTGGGATGTAAAAAGGCAGTTTATAGTATTCCATGTTAAAAGCAAGCCTGCAAATCAAGAGCGGCTTAAAGATGGCAGTAGAAGTGGTCAAAGAAAACAAACAATTTTCTATTACTGCCCTTAAAAAGGCAATTACTGGAGGTTTCGCTTTTCGCGATATGAGGTCGACACATAACTCCAGACAAACTGCTTGAAAAAGTTCTTGAGAGTAAGATCTCATATCAAATATTCTCCATTGTTTTACCAAATACACCATTGTTCATGCATTTAAAGAAATCCATTTCGAATTTATTCTTGGCTTGATTTCGAAGAGCTGTATTAAGGTCTATGTATGGTACTAGCCAAGGACTTTGACGAAACCATAAAACTCTATGAATACGAGTAACAATTAGTCTATGTTGTATACATAATGTGGCGTGCAGATCATTTCGGGACAAAAAGGATAATCATTGTGCTCATCATGCAGGTGATGCGGATATTGGATATCAACCTCTAGTACAAACCCGAAGTCGTCATCATCGTTAATACATTGAAGTGACTAGTTTCCTCTTCAGTTAACCACATAAACCGATCATGAGGGAGGTATTGCCGCATACTCCATCCGTATAAGTTCGTAGCATCTAAATACTGAAAAATTACTTTAGGACGATTAGGGTTATAATTTGGTTGTTAGCAATACTTCTTCGCTTAACACTCCACCACGAATACCTTTCTTAAAAAAGTAGTACATATCCATATCAGTCCATAATTCTAACTCTACTTTAGTACATTTCAATATGGCATTCTACGCTAATCCAGGTATGGTAACATACTACGCAGGTTCTAATCCATACACGTTTATACATAGTCGCCTAAAGTTTTGGAACACGTCATCCAACAGCAACACTCTGGTTTTAAATATATATGGGCATTATCCCCGAGTGTATTACACTTAAAGTGGTCCCACACCAGTAGAACGCGACGGTATTCTCCATTGGATACATTTTCATCACCCATTTTATCGTAGAATTTGTCATAGGAAGGTACAGTGACATCGTATACTTTACTAAAACTGTCTACGTACGAGATGGCGAAATTGCCTTTATTTCTAACTAAGTTAAAGTCATTATCATCATCATAATATTTCCTTACCTCTCTATATTGACCATCTGACAAATTCTGAGACAGAGTATCTATCGATGCAGCCATGAACCTACAACTAGCAACAAATCGCAAATGTATGTACTTCTTTTCCCTAAGGCCACGACCTTTAATGAATTCGTCTACCTAAATATGCTTACCAAACGTTATATGTTTTTCACTGTTAACAGGGAGTACGGTAATTTCTTCAGTTTCACTCGCTAACTGTTTGATGAACAGATGAGCATCATAACCACTGAGATTGTGGAAAAAACTGGAATAAAGGTAGGTACTTCATAGTTTAAATTGCAATTTGAATGCGCCGTACCATGATATATACCAGTGACGTGACAGTGATCTCGTACTTTGGAATATGTAATATCATCCGTTAAACGCTTGTCACATATATGACAATTTCGACTTTGTTCATGTATCACTTCTTGTGCATCAGTTAGTGGAAACATTGGAACAACAGTTTTCAAATGTTCATTATATATCCGTTTCACATCATTTTCTATTCGTGTAATACATACTTCCGCGGCATTAACCCCCCTATAAAGTTCTCATTTGGACCAAGCGTCGCTTACACCACACTTAACATAATAACAGAATGGGTATGGTTCATGTTTACACGTTTTTATCGTGAACGGTTGTTCGGGACCGTGTTCAGCTGTATCTACCGGTACTACAAAAAAACTTGGCAAAAATATAAGTAGCAAGCACAATGATAATTCGTTTAAACCAAGGCGCACGTGGTTTCCCTAAAACGTTATTTGATCTTTGTCATAATAGCTGTGCGTTTGCTATGGTTAAACGTAAACAAAACCATGTCGTCTGTCTACGCTACCCATTTAAGCTAGATGCCCAACATGAAATACATTAATTTAATAAAGCAATGCTTTGTATAGGGTATGGAGCAGTCAAATTGGGGTATTACTTCTGATAATAATAAACTCTAAACGCAATCGCTTAAATATAGCACCTTATTAAAAGCAATACCCCCTTCACAACACATACGCAATAGCACTGAATGGTTATTACGATAAAATAATCTCCATTATTATACTAATAACCAGTAGGTCTAGTGCCCCGACAACTGCATAATAACTATGTCTATTGTATATTGCTTTAATTTCAAGAACTCAGCGACGTGATAAAGGAAATATCTCGCCCTTGGCTTCGCCGTATGCCAAGATTATTTGTTTTAACAACCTCGAGTAACCAGCGGGAACATAACACGTGAAGTGGTCATATTACTTGTATTCCTTAAGAACAGTGGCCCTACATGATTTTTCCTTGGAGATGCCCATACTGTGGTAGTTAAATGTACATTTAGTTTCTTCATGAACCCCAGATAACGAATAGTGATTACAACAAGAGGGAGTTAAGATTAATATGTAGGATGAACCTAAATAGGTTATGTCTCAGTTATGACACAAACAATATTTGTTGTTAGTTGAGTTGATTTCCCTATTTCTACAATTTTTGTTTCTGTGGTACGACGTTTCGCACGCGGTCTCTGCTTTCGCTTTTAGGCGCACTCTTGAGAAGGACTGTTTTCGCACTGATGTTTCGCGTGATTACTCTCCGATTGGAACTTTGTACCTTTTACTTATTAGTTTGATACCTTTACCGCTGAGCCATTAAGTAATACAATTAATATTTTTTTGAGGTTATACAATGGCACTATGGTTGCACACATTCTGTATGGCGCCCTCTTGATCTTTCTGTTAGCTACCAATTAGGTTTCAGCTACCTATGCCGACCTCTGCTTGACTGGGCTACCGGCGACTCTACTGAATTTTTATTCGGCCATATATTATGGACAGATTTTGACACACTTAGAGTCATCCGCATGTAACCCATTATCACACAATTAAGGCAATTAAAGACATGATTATTCTTACTTGAGTCATAGAGTGAACGAGTAGTTTTGAATATTTAACTGTAAGTACCTGCATTACTCAACCATGGTTACCATTTTCTTTTAATCAACAAGAGGATTAAAAATATAGTTAAAAAATAATACGGCTTGATACGTGTAAATGTAGTTTATACATTTATGGTCTATAATTACGACTCATCCTATAGGTTATTGGAAAATGACAACATTGCCAATAAAATCGTTCTTAATAGTAAAATGTTTCAAACATGTGACCGTTTTAAATTCTTGGATTGGTAGAAATTAAGCAGGTTTTTTGTTTTCTGGTACCTTCATAAAAGAAGGAAAAAACGCCATTTTTGTAAAAGAAATTTAATGCGTAGTTAGAAGCAAATGTAAAATTTGGAAAAGGTTTCCTTAAAAATTTGATTGAACTTTTCAAGTAAAATTTTAACACAGCCTGTTGCTGGATTTAATCTTTTCCATATAAATAAATCCTGTGGGGATTTCGAATTTGAGTTCGGCTTTAATTTTTTGTTTCTACTACACCTTAGCTTCGTTCAAGAGGTTTTTTTTTTGGTCCTTTACACATTTACTCAAGATTAACATCTTTCGTGCTTCCAGAAGAGATAGTTAAACCATTTCTGACAGCACAATTGGATACCATTCATCCGAGGTGGGAAATATTAGTTATGGGTTTTCGAACCTGAATTGAAACAGTTTATGATTACTCCTTCTCCGAGCATCTTCCGTATTAACTGAAGAAATATACGTTACACCTACGACTATTTTCGGATAAGTATTTTTGTTACACACACACATACACAAAATTTACCTACGGTGAGTGACTTTTGTTAGCTTTTCTACATAACGAGGCTCTCGTTACCGGTACATTACTGAAATTCTTATAACAAGTACATTCCGGTGCTTGCTACATTGGATTAGTGTGTTTCCGCAATTATCCTATTCCTAAAATTAATGCTTATACTTTACTGTTAAACATTTCCTTAGTAATCGTTAGAGTAAGGTTAGACATTTGTACCTGTAAAAGATAATTTGGGTTATTTCCGAGTTTTCTCATATACTTACATTTAACTTTGCAGTAGAATTTGTATTTTAACTATCAATTTCTAACTGTTTTCTTATGTACTAGTTTTATTTTGATATCGAACCGTAGTTTGTTCAACCGTTAGAACTATCGGTGTCTACGGTATAAGCGATCAGCTGTTTAGCTGACGGAACGCTACTATTTGAGTCTAAATGTATAATGTGTGTCAGAAATTATGCTAACTGCTGGGGTTGTATATAAAAGTTATTTATTTTGTAACAACCTTTTTTGGTGGTTGTATTAATAAATACATTAATCTAAGATCATTAATTTATTTGGCTTAAAATTAGAGGAGTTTTTAATTATTTTCATATAAAATTGAAAACTGGCAACTTAATTTGCACTTCATATAACAAATCTTTTGTGTGTAATATTACATAAATAGTTTTAATTCCCTCTCTTTAAAAAAATTGGATTGATATTATGTAACAGCGCAACGCAAGAAAACTTTTATACTTGGTTGATTCAGAAAGCTTTTGAGTAATTCAGTGTATGCTGACTGTTAACAGCAATAAGAATGAATCTAACTTAATGTTTTATATTAGTGCCATCATATTTTGGGTGGTGAGTTTCTTTTTTCTCATTGTAGTTTAAAATTAAGCATTTGTTTGTTTTAGGCACTATACTACCACCATTTTAATTTTTTAAACACGTTAATATTTCTACTTACTTCTATTTTTGCACTTTTATATTACGTACTTATATTTATATTACAAATGGCTCTTAAGTAACTTATTTACACAAGTTTCTCTTCGAAGAAAAATAATAATATAATATTAAAAGCAAGTTTAATTCAATAAAACATCCAGAGTAAGAAAGAAAGAAGTAGAAACGCTTCGTCTGATTGACCGTTCCGCATCCGTAGTTAATAACAGGAAGCTGTCCATAGAAAATATTATGCTGAGGAATTTTGTGGTAAATTTTAAATCTATTACGCTTAGCTTTAAAACCTTTTCGTACCTCTCCTTAACAATCCATTTATGGAGTAAATAAACTAATTGGCACATTGTTAATTTTTGTTATTTATAGAAAATTATTATTGTTCATTATTTAGGTTTTGTTATTTTCCTGATTTAAAGATAACATGGCGCTCGAGAATTTCTTATTTTATTCATAATTTTAATAACATTTTATGCCATTAAGTGAACAATCCAGCAGTATCGAAACAACTAGCATCTCAGGTAGGTTAATTTAATTATTTATTAGAACTCTCCCTATCTCAATCCACCACTGAGTCAGAGGCACATTATTATACAACATTAGTATTTTTGAAGCTAATTATTGTTATACATTGGCGCGAGCGAGCAGGGACTTGACTTTGATTTTTATTACTTGAAATTTATTGCTTTGTGTGGGGCCAGAAAAGGGACCTGAATTGCAGTTGTTTCAATGTTAATTATTCCCACTTGTGATTGTTTATATTTTTTGATTGATTTTATGTAGAGTTGACAGAATTTTAAGGAGTGTTACTACGCTTGGTATTTTATGTGTTTATATAATGAACTTTATTGAGTGTGTTATATAATATGTTACGATGTCAACTGTAAATTATTTAGTTGATGTTCTATATAATGATGAGTTATTAATCGAATTACAATTTCGCAAATGTAAGCGGAGCAGAAGGGTTAATTGTGGATGAGAAGCGTAAAATTTTAAGACGTTTGTTAAATGCCGAGAAAATCAATCCAAATTTATTTGATTCATACCCGAAGTGCGATATAAATCAACAGTAGAATTGGAATTATTGAAGGAAAAGCTAAATCATATTCAGTCTTCAATTAAACTTTTTAAACATAAGCCCTCGAAATCAGTTTATCTTAGACTACACACACGATTATTACATATTTTGAAACGCTTGAATTACATAACTTTTGATGATGAATTTTATATTTACATGACCAATTGTTGACTTTATGTAACGAATCGTTAGAATTAATTGAATCTATAAATGAAAATATTGAATTAAATAATGATGTTTCAAATTTAGATACTTCAATATTTCGTTGTCACAAAATGATCCTGTTAATACTTCAGTTAATATTCCAACAGAAGATTTTTCAAATTAATAGATAACTTGCAAATTTCAAAAGGTTCTGTTCCTGTATATAAATTAAATTTAAAGTTTAATGGTAGTGAGAAAGAAGTTTTACTTTTATTCAAAGATGTGAGGAGCTAATGATTGCTCGAAATATTTCTAGGAAGGAAATGCTTTATCAGGTGTTGATTTATTTGCAGGAAAGGTTTGGTTTGGTATAGGGCGGTTAAACCGTTTTTGCATACTTGGGACGATCTTATTACTAAATTAAAAAGCGACTTTTTACCGGAAGGACATGACGAAGTTTTGTTAGATGATATTAAAAATCGTAAACAGGCTTTTGATGAAATTCCAACCCTTTTATTTCTGAAATGGTTAATTTATTTTCTCAATTAGAGATTCCTCCTTCGGAAGGTGAACAATTAAGGATTATAATGAAAATTTACAACCTTGGTTTGCTACTCAATTAGCCCTTGTTAGTGTTAATGATATTTTTCATTTAGTAGATTTGTGTAAAAATTACAACAAGTGAAAGCTCAGAATTCTAAATTCAAATTTAATTCTTATTCAGATTCACAAAGACAATCTGATTATAAGCCTTCTTCGGCGGTGAAACAAAATATTAAACCTAAAGTCCATTTTTCAGGTATTAAACCAAAAAATATGAATTCTACTTTTACAACTCCAAAATTAATACAGCTAAGTCTTCAACAACATGCTTTAAATGTAGACAGTTGGGTCATACCTTTCACACCTGTGATAAGGGTGATGATAGAATCTTTTGTTTTAGATGTGGTTATTCCAATGTTACTTTTTCTAATTGTCCGAGGTGTAAATTTTCAAAAAACTTGTAAATGAAAAGTGTTCCGTTAGTCGACACATTTCTTATGATTTTCAGAGGCTGACAAGCATGTTTTTAACGAGTGGTTGATTACTGTTAAGGAATTTTTTGGAACTTCGAAAAATTGTTCTAAATTTGTAGAGAAGAATGATGATGTTAGACCTTTTATTAATGTTAGGATTTTTAATGAGAATTTTATTGCTTTATTAGATAGTGGAGCTACCGTGACAATTTTAGGTAAGCCTGCTTTGTATTTGATTGATAAATATGATTTAAAATTAAATAGGAATTCGCCTTTTTCATCATTGGTTATTGCTGATGGTTCTTCACAATCCATTTTGGGAGTGTTGATTTATCTTTGACTATTAATGGTATTACTAAAACTATTTCTGTTATTGTTTCTGAATTTATTACTACTGCAATTACTTTGGGGTAGATTTTTGTCGTTTATTTGAAATTAAAGCTGATTTTGGTGAAAATTCTTTTGTTGCAAACTCTGCGGAGACAACTTTTTCTATGATTAAGAGTATTGATGATCTTAATAATAATCAAGTTTTTGAATTAAATCTAGTTATTGACCTTTTTAAAACCTTATCAACTTCAAAGTTAGGTAAGACAAATAAAGTTTTTCATTCAATTAATACTGGTGATGCAGTACCAATTAAACAACGTTATTTTCCATTATCTCCTGCTATGTTGGAGCATGCGAACAGAGGAATTGGTGACATGTTAGAGCAAGGAATTATTAAACCCAGTTCTTCTCCTTGGAATTCTCCAATGGTTTTAGTTAAAAGAAGTCAGGTGATTTTAGAGTTTGTTTTGATGCAAGAAATTAAATTCAGTTACAAAAAAGATGCTTACCCTTACCATTTTTAAACGATATTTTGGATAAATTAAGAGATGCTCGTTATTTAACTTCAATTGATTTAAAGAAAGCTTTTTGGCAAATCCTTTAGACGCTGAGAGTTGTGAAAAACTGCTTTTACTGTTCCACGTAGAGGATTATTTGAGTATACTGTTATGCCCATGGGACTTACAAATGCACCCAGTACATTACAACGATTTATGGATTCCATTTTAGGACATGATTTATCTCAATCAGTTTTTGTTTACTTAGACGATATTATTATTTTTCAGTACATTCAAGGAACATGTTGCGATTTTAAGGAAGTTTTAAAAGGCTTAAGGATGCCCAATTGAATATTAATTTAGATAAATGTGAATTTTGTAAACCTCGATTATCATATTTAGGTTTTGTTATTGATAAGAATGGTCTTCACACCGATCCTTCAAAGGTGGAAGCTATTACTGAATTTCCTCAACCACATACTTTTACAGAAGTTAAACGTTTTATTGGAATGTGTTCTTGGTATAGACGTTTTATTCATGATTTTTCCACTATTTTAGCTCCGATTAATAATTTATTGAAAGGTAAGAAGAAATCTCAGAAAGTTTTATGGAATGACGAAGCGAATGATTCATTTTAAAAATTAAATCTTTATTAGTTAATGCTCCTATTTTAGCGAGCCCTGATTTTTCTAAAACATTTTATTTACAATGTGATGCATCTAATTGTGGAGTTGGATGTGTGTTAACACAAGGAGTAGGAGAGGAGGAAGTTGTTTGCTATGGTTCTCGTACTTTAACAAAGCCGAGCAAAATTATTCAATTACAGAACGTGAGTTACTTGCAGTTATTTTTGGTATTCAAAAGTTTAGACCTTATATTGAAGGTACCCATTTTAAAGTTATTACAGATCATCATTCATTGACTTGGCTCAATAATTTAAAAGATCCTTCTGGTAGATTAGCCAGATGGAGTGTTAAACTTCAACAATTTGATTTTGAAGTTATTCATCGTAAGGGTAAATTAAATGTAGTTCCTGATGCACTTTCTAGAGCACCTTTGGAAGTTAGTTCTTTAGAATTTTCTGTTGTCGATTTAGACGATTGGTATAAGAAGATGTTAGCCAACGTTTTAAAAATCCTGAATTATTTCCTAATTGGAGAGTTGAAGATAATAAACTCTACAAATTTATTTCTAATGATTTAAACATAGAATCGAATTTAGTGGAATGGAAATTAGTTGTTCCAAAATCTTTAAGGAAAGATATTTTACGAAAATTTCATGATGATCCTACATCATCACATTTTGGTGTTTTTAAAACTTTTTCAAAAATTAAAGAATTTTATTACTGGCCAAAAATGAAGTCAGATATTTCCAAATATATTAGGAATTGCAATGTTTGTAATCGAAGCAAGTCTTCACAATTTAATCATTATGGTTTTATGGGTAAAGAGAAAAATGTTTCTTATCCTTTTCAATGTATTTCTATTGATTTAGTGGGTCCTTTTCCTAGATCGAAGAGTGGAAACACAGTTTTATTAGTTATTTGTGATTGGTTTACTAAATTTACTTTGATTCACCCTATGCGCAGTGCTACTGCTAAAAGAATTTGTCAATATATTGAGAATTATGTATTTCTAGTATATGGTGTTCCTCAAATTTGTATGGTGGACAATGGTCCTCAATTTAAAAGTTCACAATTTAAAAATTTAATGAGTTCTTACAAAGTTCAATCCGTTTGGTTTAATGCAAGTTATCACCCTCAAGTAAATTTTGTTGAGAGAGTTAATAAAGTAGTAGGTAATGCGATTAGATCTTATATTCAAGATGATCACAGGGAATGGGATGTTGAAATTCACAAAATTGCGCATGCTATTCGTAACGCTGTTCATGAGTCTACGAAATTTTCACCGTTTGGTCGGACAGTTCCTATTTCTGGAGATTTTTATGGTCGACTAAAGGATTTCAAAGAGGATGATTTATTTATTACTAACCGTGAACAATTAGTTCAAGATTTAAATGAACTTTCACCCATTTTTAAACATGTTAAACAAAATTTACATGCAGCTTACGAAAGAAATTCAAAATCTTACAATTTGCGACGTCGTCCGTTGAAATTAAACGTTGGCGATTTGGTTTGGAAAAAGAATTTTACTTTATCTGATGCGACTAAAAATTATAGTCAAAAGTTAGCTCCAAAATTTATTGAAGCAAAAGTTATTGAAGTGGTAGGTCCAACTACGTACCGATTGGCCACCCCTATTGATAATAAACCCTTAGGTGTTTTTCATGTTAAGGATTTAAAACCTCATTAGTTATTATTTTTTAGTATTCTTTTTAATTATTTTTCTATTTTAGTATTTTTACATTCTGGTTTTCTTATTTATATTTTTTAATTATTTTGATAATTTTTCAAAATAATTTTATTTTGTGCTTATTTCGCACATTATTTTATTTTATATTGTTGTGGCTTTGCAAACCACTTAATTATTTTTTTTACATTTGTTAGCATGATTTTTGCTACATTTGTTTACATTTGTTTAACACGATGGTTGATATTTAGATCCCATTGTGTGATTGAATTGCCGACTTTGTGGGACATTAGTTCTCAGGCAGATTATCTTTCTTTATTGGATTTTCCATTTGCTATTGTTACAATAGTAAAATTGAAGATAACTATTTTGAGTTTACCTCTGATCGTTAATTTGACGTGTAAACTCTAAACCATTGATAAGAAAACTAGTAATGCTTCTATACATTTTTATTTTTTGATTGATTTAATTATTTTATTTTTCCTGATTTGTGTAGTGTTACTATTCTTGGACGGTGCTTGAGGACTTCGGTTCGCCTCGTGTCAACCTCGATTAGTTCACTTCCTGATTATGACGTTTTGGTAGTTTTAGGAGGGGGTTGTTGTGTTCGTAAGAGTGCATCACTTTCTCTTTGCTATCTCCCCTAGATTTCGATTTATTTATAAAATGTGCGTGTTAGTTAGGGTATGTTGAGTCTTGGACGATGACTGTGGAACAACATGAAACCTGAATCTCGTGAAGGGTAGAGTGGCCTCTCTTGTTCTCCACGACGAAGCATCCTGAGCTAATTTGCAATGAAATAGTCGTATCTTGGTTTACCGATTTTGACTACTTATCGAACGTGACTGTGGTAGTTGTGTTATGTACCTAGGAGGCTTGGTTTGAGACCACCGGGGTAGGGTAATTGAACCGCTCTCTCTCGACCTCAAATCTCGCGATTATTTATTGTTAGTCCGAAAGGATTGTTTTTTTAATATTTATACTCTCGAGTAGAGTGGCGTTTAGCCTTGATTTTTTATGAAGTTGCCCGATGACCGTTTCCGGGTTCTCTGCCCACCGTCCCTTCAGGTCATGGTAGGTTACGGTTTCCGTTCGTTTTTTACCTTAGATTCAAATTTTTTACCGGATACTCATTTTGCTCTCTGATGGTGGTTTGCTTCACTAACCCCACCAGTTAAAGTTTTTGACTTTATTTAAGGTTTCGGGTCCTTGATTCTCGACTAGTGGCGTGTGCGGGTGGTAGCGCGTCATTAGCTTTTGGTGTTGCGAGGGTCTTTCCTGACCAACGTCACCACATTTTCCGTACTTCTTCGTACATTTTCTTGTTATTTTTAAATATTGCTTATATTTTAATTAGCTTAACATTTTGTATTTTTTAAATTTTAATAATTTCATTTATTAGTTTAGTGTTTAGAATCTCCGCTTTGGTGATCTCCGAGCCCAAATTTTAGGAGGGGGTGTGTAACAACCTTTTTTGGTGGTTGTATTAAAAAATACATTAATCTAAGATCATTAATTTATTTGGCTTAAAATTAGAGGAGTTTTAATTATTTTCATATAAAATTGAAAACTGGCAACTTAATTTGCACTTCATAAACAAATCTTTTGTGTGTAATATTACATAAATAGTTTTAATTCCTCTCTTTAAAAAATTGGATTGATATTATGTAACAGCGCAACGCAAGAAAACTTTTATACTTGGTTGATTCAGAAAGCTTTTGAGTAATTCAGTGTATGCTGACTGTTAACAGCAATAAGAATGAATCTAACTTAATGTTTTATATTAGTGCCATCATATTTTGGTGGTGAGTTTTTTTTTCTCATTGTAGTTTAAAATTAAGCATTTGTTTGTTTTAGGCACTATACTACCACCACCTTTAATTTTTTAAACACGTTAATATTTACTTTATTCTATTTTTGCACTTTTATATTACGTACTTATATTTATATTACAAATGGCTCTTAAGTAACTTATTTACACAAGTTTCTCTTCGAAGAAAAATAATAATAATATTAAAAGCAAGTTTAATTCAATAAAACATCCAGAGTAAGAAAGAAAGAAGTAGAAACGCTTCGTCTTGATTGACCGTTCCGCATCCGTAGTTAATAACAGGAAGCTGTCCATAGAAATATTATGCTGAGGAATTTTGTGGTAAATTTTAAATCTATTGCTTAGCTTTAAAACCTTTTCGTACCTCTCCTTAACAATCCATTTATGGAGTAAATAAACTAATTGCACATTGTTAATTTTTGTTATTTATAGAAAATTATTATTGGTCATTATTTAGGGTTTTGTTATTTTCCTGATTTAAAGATAACATGGCGCTCGAGAATTTCTTATTTTATTCATAATTTTTAATAACATTTTATGCCATTAAGTGGGAACAATCCAGCAGTATCGAAACAACTAGCATCTCAGGTAGGTTAATTTAATTATTTATTAGAACTCTCCCTATCTCAATCCACCACTGAGTCAGAGGCACATTATTATACAACATTAGTATTTTTGAAGCTAATTATTGTTATAATTTCAATTACTCTATAAATCACATTGCATAGTTTATTTATGTTCATTGGGGTTGAAAACTTTGTTACTGTCACTGATTACAATTTAATAGTTGCTTAGTACAAAACTGTTTGAATTAGGGCTTACTCATTTTAATTTTTGGGTTGTAGCCATATGCTTACTAATGACTGTGTCATAGTAACTACATTGGAAAATTTTTTTTTTCTTACATAAGGTAAACAACAGGGTAGACATCTGGTGATAATTTTCGCTTTATATTTGGCGTTTATTTGCCTCCGGTTGATTGGAAACTGATAGATTAGTCCGACGGAGAGCTCTTCGTGGAATATCGGTGTACAAGATTCAATTTCGGATAAATATATGCATGTTTGGGTATGTTGTTTGGGTCAACGCTAGATGCCGGACCGTATTGTGGCTGATTATGTAAATTTTAAGTAAAATTCATAGTTTTTTTTAGATTTGATTGAAAGGTAGGTTGATTACTGGTGGTTTATTGGTAGACATACTGTATCTGATGTATTATTGACTGTTGTATTGGGAATATTTCCTGAAAGAATTGTATTTATGTCTGCGAGCTGACGCTCCATACATTTTTTTTTTGTTTGTTAAATACTTACGAAAATTTACTTATTCATAGAAAATTTATGCTATTGTGCAGTGGGTATACTAAATAAGTGGTGTTAAACGATCGTAAGGTATTTCGTTAATCCTGTGATCTACGATCAATGTCCTAGCCAGTCCTTTGTCAGTATGGCTTTAGTGCACCATTTTATTTTAGTTGTCTCTTTTGTCCTGTGTGGCCGTAGCCCTTTTCTTGATAGAGGGGCGATATAAAATTAAATCAAGTGGTGCCCTTTTTTTAAATTCTATGCATATCTTTTCTCCTGCCAAAACGCCCATGCATCCAAGTGCTTAACCGACCGACTGAGCTTCCGGCTAATTCCTTAATCTATGCTACAGCACTTTAGCCACAATTTCTACGATTATCCCTTTGTGCGCGTAACCTTCTTTATAATCATTGTAATTATTATTTAGTGTTTTCTAAAATCTTGTTGGTATCTGCATTTAGTTTAAAATTTGAAAAGTGTTACAAACCATTTTTAAATGTTATTGAAATTAGTTGAAATTGTATGCATAAAGAAAACCAATATAAGTTTGTTGCTGCCCAATACCCGCAAACATAAGATATAAATTGAATACTTATAACTTTTTAACAGTCATATTCAAAATATCACATAATAATACTACAATAATAATACAACTTAGCTGGAAAACATTAGACTAATAATAATTTACTTTAGTGTAAGCAATTCACGTTGTTGGTTACAGTCTTGAAAAATATTTTTATTACCCACACAAAAATTCAAACTTGTTGAATGCGTAAATAATGAGGGGAGTCTATAAAAAGTTGTTTTGTAAATCAATTTATATAGGTCTTTATTGTTAATAATAAAATCACACCATTAAAAATATGTCAACGTTTAAATTGAACTAGTGACTACGTTCCCATGTCAATTATTTTTATAATGTACATATTTTTACATACCTTCTAAATGTATACGAAAAGTGTGTAAAAATGTTAATGAAGCGCAGCTAAGAATTATGTAGACGAAACGTTAGTGACTTCAAATTTGTGCAATTAAACTAAAACCATAAAAGTGTAATTTGGTAATACGAATTCTTGCCACAATAACGTAAAGGTGTAATTGACGATATTTTCTGGTTCGTAGGAAATTACATAACCGTTACGATTCTACTTTCCACAACTCAACTTAGGTTCTAACCGACGCGACGTTTCTACAAAGCCTTGATATAATAGTTAGTAATTTGTTGGACGTTATGGGTTCTTAAGTTAATTCTACATAAGTAAAATCCAATCGAGGTTATTTGTGTTTTCTTTAGATAGAAATCCCAGTTCCATTTCAAAATGTTTTATCATTCTAACTTTTACCATTAAAGTTGAAGTGACATTGATTATTCTGAACACTACCTAAATGCACTACCATAAATACAATTTTCTAGAAATACAACTTTACCCGAGAACTTTAAAGTTGAGATGAAAGTAATGATGTATGTTTGAAAAGATCCTTCGGGGAAACCAAGCCAATTTAATTGTGTTTGCATCGTCCACAAATTCGATTTTGCGCACACGTTGTTAGCTTAGTATTGAAATTTACAAAATGCACGTCTGTGCCTATATGTACGTCCTAATTGAACAATGGAGCGAATCGTAGCAACCATATTTTTATGACAAAGTATCTGTCAAATAAATATCTCTGGAACGTTGACCGTATACCACAATTCTTACTAACAATATGATTTATATTTCCTCTGTGATTTTTTGCCCGATTATTGCATGCGCTTAAACTGATGATTTATGAAATCTAAAAAAAAACTATACTAAAACCTCTTACATTCTTAATGTAAATTTATACATAATTTCTCATTTATTTATAAATATTGTACTTTTATGTATTTTCTGCATCTAGCTTTTCTCTTTAAACGCATTTATTTACTGTAAGTTTGAAATATAGGTACTCTATAAATACTTCTTTCTTTTGATACATGATAAACGAAACGTAATAAAAAATACTTTGCTTATATCAGTGAAGGAACAAAAATAAGTTAAAGTTCCATACAATTTAAAATAGCAAAACCAAACGTGTTTCAATAACAGAAGCAGTCAATTAATTTAATGCCCAATTGTGAGACTTGCAAAACAACCTTCGAAGTACTTTCCCCAATCCACTCCTTGAACATATTCGGAAAATATTTAGAGGACTGAGTCAGTTTAGCATTAAATTTCTACAATATATATATATATATATATATATATATATATATATATATATATATATATAAATATATATATATATATATATATATATATATATATATATATATATACATATATAGAATGTTATGCAATCGACTGTTTTTTCACTATCGCTAAATCGACTTATTAGCTCATTTTACAACTTTTGACTAAGTTTAGCCAACCCATCAAGTCTGGATGTGTGTGTATGGCTGTATGTTAGTGTCCGCGATAACACCAGAACGAAAAGTACTTAAAATTTTGTATCTAAGCTTATTTTCATTTCTCTTGGAGCTGATTAGATTTTGGGAGAAATCTAGCGGCGGAGAGATGAGTTTGTTAGGGGCAGTTTTTGGGTTTTATCAAATTTTTTTGATACGACGAGTAATTTAACGGCAAACAAATTCCCAAGCTAGAATTTAAGTCTTAGTTCAATTTTTTTCAATATGTGAAAAATGATTAACTCTATAAGAAAAATTTTACATAATTTTTTAAGGAAAATTTAATTTTGCATAACTTTTCTTTATAAAGTTTCTTAATACAACAAAAGGTACGTCTGAAAATTAATTAAATATGAACGAAAATGGTTAAACTGTATTACCTATATCTTATAGAAGCGAGCGGTTTTGCAATTGTTGGTTAAGTTAACATGTATCTATGTCTATTAATCTCTGCCTGACATAAAGTTTTAAACGTCATTCTGACATAGATTATGTTCCTTGTTTTTAAAATGTTGCCTGTTTTCGTTATGAACAAATAAAAAAGACGTTGCATGCTTATCGTAACATATCTGGTGTGTACACGACACGACCTTCCAACCTACAAAATGGAAATTAAAAGGAATGAAATAACTTTAATAACATTTTTTTAGGATAATTATGCAACCTATTTTATAATAAGTTAATTACGAAAATATGCAACATTGTAAAAACAAAAACCATAATCTATGACAAACAGACGTTTACAACTACACACCTGACAGAGGTTAACAGACATCTAGATGCTAACTTAAAAAATTAAAGAAACTGAAATAATTTTGGTTATAATTTTATTAGCATAACTACACAACCTCTTTTCTATATTATGAAAACAGGCAAAACAATGTAAAAACAAAATAATAATCTATGCCGGAATGACGTTTAAAACTTCACGTCAAATAGAAATTTAAGTATACATGTTAACTTAAAAATGCATTTATAACTAATTTTTGGGCTTACCTTGCGTTATATTAAAATACTTTACAAAGAAAAGTTATGTAAAATTAAAATTGCTTTAAAAATATGTTTACACATTTTCATATAAAATTAATCGTTATTCAGATATTGAGAGCTATTAAACTCTACCATCGGAATTTTTTTGCCGTTAAACCTAATCAGCTCCAAGCCAAATGAATACAAGCTTAAATACAAAATTTTAAGTGCGTAGGTAATTCCTTCCTGGAGCTTTCATAACGTCGACACACACACACACTCACACGCACACGCACACGTACGTGCGCGCACACAAACACACAGACACACAGGCACAAAGACCCACAGACACACAGACACACAGACACACAGAGATACAGAGACACAGACACACAGACACACAGACACAGACCCACAGACACACAGACACACAGACACACAGACACACAGACACACAGACACACAGACACACAGACACACACACAGACACACAGACACAGACACACAGACACGCAGACACACAGACACACAGACACACAGACGCACAGACACACACAACAGCACACAGACACAGACACACAGACACACAGACACACACAGACCACAGACAAATAGACAATACAGACACACAGACACACAGACACACAGACACACAGACACACAGACACACAGACACACAGACACAGACAGACACACAGACACACAGACACACAGACACACAGACACACAGACACACAGACACACAGACACACAGACACACAGACACACAGACACACAGTCACACAGACACACAGACACACACACGACACAGAACACAGACACACAGACACACAGACACACAGACACACAGACACACAGACACACAGACACACAGACACACAGACACACAGACACACAGACAACACAGCACACAGATACACAGACACACAGACACACAGACACAGACACACAGACACACAGACACACAGACACAGACACACAGACACACAGACACACAGACACACAGACACACAGACACAGACACACAGACACACAGACACACAGACACACAGACACACAGACACACAGACACACAGACACACAGACACACAGACACACAGACACACAGACACACAGACACACAGACACACAGACACACAGACACACAGACACACAGACACACAGACACACAGACACACAGACACAGACACACAGACACACAGACACACAGACACACAGACACACAGACACAGACACACAGACACGACACAGACACAGACCAGACACACAGACACAGACACCAGACACACAGACACACAGACACACAGACACACAGACACTCAGACACAGACACACAGACACACAGACACACAGACACACAGACACACAGACACACAGACACACAGACACACAGACACACAGACACACAGACACACAGACACAGACACACAGACACACAGACACACAGACACACAGACACACAGACACACAGACACACAGACACACAGACACACAGACACACAGACACAGACACACAGACACACAGACACAGACACACAGACACACAGACACACAGTTACTCTCTCACACACAGACACAGACACTCAGACACTCAGACACTCAGACACACAGACACACAGACACACAGACACACAGACACACAGACACACAGACACACAGACACACAGACACACAGACACACAGACACACAGACACAACACACACACACACACACACACACACACACACACACACACACACACACACACACACACACACACACACACACACAGACACACAGACACAAAGACACATTGTGAGTAAATTCTACCAGCATTGCAGAAGTATGTTATTTCAATCCTGAACGGCAATCGGGCAAAGTTTGGAGAATGATCGGGTGAGGACTTGTAGGAAGTCTTTGATGGATATGGATTCAGTGTCCAGCATTGTTCCAGCAGCAACTACCATATCCTCGCGTCCTTGTGACTTTGTGCATTTCTATGAAAGATATTCTTTGCTCTAGTACCTCCAAAATAGCTCAATTAGAAATTGAATCCGTTGGTAGATTTTCAGTCAAGAATTCATTGTGGGTATGCTGTTAAAATCTATGTCTAGCACGGAATTCGTCTTTCGACATATTAAGAAATAAGATGTGGTCAGGGATTCCATGTCGTTGAGATCATTTGGTAGGTGGCATTGAATTAATGTTAGTAGGCTAACAACGCAGTTGGAGCTAGATAAAAATATTCATGATTATTAATTTAGTAAATCTGTGTTTGCTGTTAATTAAAGCGGTGGCTTTCATGATTGAATATACTGCGGAATTAATACGATCTCCAACACGTAAAATTCCTTCATCATCAGTGAAGTTTTTGCACTGTTTTATTCATAGCTTTTCCTGTTTGAATTAACATCATTTCAAGCTGGAGTGATCTCAGTTGAGATAAATATGACAATATTACATCTGCTACGTTTAGATTCACTTGCAATAATGGTCCTTCCTGACGCTTTGATTTAGACATTTTGGGGTTAGCAACGGATCTAAGACAAAATGATGTAATCGTAACTAATTTGTTATCATTGGATTCAAACTAAAATCAATGACTCCATTATGACAATTTGTTCGTGCTATACGAACTCCGCTTTACATTTAGGAATATTATTCCCAAAACACTCTTAATGGTATTAATTTTCATTTTGTTGTAACGATGTAGATCTATGCCACCTAAGTTTGCAGTCAAGTGCGAAGGTTGTATACGACGTGAAATTATATCAGCAGGGTTATCGTTAGTGCAATTATATGACGCCAATCTGAAATTTTTGCTATTAACTGTATTTACGGTACTCCATTTCCTACAAATGTTTGCAAAACGGAACAAACCAATGTGTAACTATCGTGGATTCAGCCCAAAAATGTGCCGAATTAAATTGAAGTAGATACCAGCTTATGCAATCCTACTAGACGCAACACTGTTAATTCAAGTCTCGGTATTGTTAAAGTTTTCAGTGGTGCTACTCGCGATTTTGCGCACAATTGGTTAACACTACATAATTTGACATAAAGAGTTTGCACCGTAACCTGTCTCACTTGCATCGACAAATCCATGTAGTTAATTGAATATTCTTACTTTGATCTGTTAAAACCCGGTGATTACTCGTTTAATTGGGTGGAGCATACGGGCTCTAAAATACAAGATTTGATTTCCTTATTGCTTTGGTTTGGGCAACATAAAATAATAGTCGGTGCGAATATCCAACAAATGTATAGAATGATGTAGGCTGCAGAAGAATAAACGCACTTACAAGTTATATATTCGCAATTTAGACACGTATCAGCTCAATACAGTAACGTATAGGACGACGTCCATAACTTATTTGGCAATAAGATGCATTAAAGAACTTGGTCTCAGACACATGGAAAGTTAAACAGTCGCGGTCGTAAGTGCTTCTCTAGGACTTTTACGTCGATGATTTGTTAACCGGTAGTAATAATTTAGCCGAAGCTTTATAAATACCAAACGATATGGCAGGAATTTTAAAACGCCTTAATTAAAGTTGTAAAAATGGATATCAAATTCGAATTGAAGACCATTACAAAGGAAATTTCTTTTGGAACTAAAACAGAATCTAAAATGTTAGCCGTGGCTCAATTTTTTGACCTATTAGGATTACTAGCACCTGTTGCTATCCACTTTCAGATTCTGATGAACACGTTAAGATTAAAAGTATCGGACGGGAGACAATGCAGCACAACTGAATATTACGCACTTACAACCCGTTTGTATTTACTATATGCGACTCATAACTTAGCACTTTTCAAAAAACGTCCTAGCACAAGTCAACTTTATCTGGTTTGCCAAATTCTGGATCTGAGAGAACTAGATGCTGTGGAAATTGTAACTAACATGCGTTTATTGTGCCTTTTATGTTCATAACGTGGCAAGTAATTTGGTTTTCAAAATTTCTCTGCGTTGAACGTCTGTGTCTTTACATTTTTTCGGTAACTTTAGTACAGTTTGAAATTCTTAGGAAAGAAAATTTGCCTAAGACCCAGACTCAAGTAAAGCACGTGCGTAATGTTTACTATTGTTGCTGTTAATTAGGAAGACACAAGCAGTTGCTAACAGCACGTTACTTCTGGAGTAATTGCTTGAACAAATTGCATTTACTTCTGGCTGACTTTGATGTAACAAATAACTGTGTGTGCCTTTGCACTTTTTGTAACTAAACATTCGATAATCTTTTGCTTACGCCCTTACATGAGACAGTTTTCACACAATTCAAGCGTATTTACCTTGTTAGTTCTGCTTGTTATAGACAAATTTAAGAATTCCTCACATTTATAAATTGAATGTTTTTGTTTGCAGCAATAACAAACAATCCCCTTCTTTGCTGAAAAATTCTCTTCGATATAACTCAGTACGGCCAGCAATTGATTCTAAAATCAACTTCTGATTCTAAAAATGAGAAAAGTGATGGTACCTGGTTTTCTGTTTTCCCGGTCTTTTAGCGCTAACTGAATATTTAATTTACTCGTAAATAAACAGGGTGTTACTAAAAGATAGGATGTAATGCCAAGGTCGCATTCCTGAAGCAAATTCCAGTAGAAAAGTTCATATTGTAATGATCCAGAAAAATTAGTAAGATGAATAAATTAACCTTCGTTATTAATTTAAAATTATGCTGATAATAATTTATACAACAATTTATTCAATTCCAGAATCCAGATGTGTTAACAACGTTACGTTTGCGTATGCGCCAGCCCCCTTCTCTGTATGTGCAAAAAAGACATCGCGTCAAATTTGCCAAAACCCCACTTCCATAGGAAGTATATAAGCGACAGTTTTATTATAATTCGCCACTTCGCCTGAAGAAAACTTCTCTGTAAGCATTTCTCTGTAGTATTACTACACCAGCGTTCCTGAATTTCTGTTAGAATTTCTCTTTATTTGAGAAAATATATAATCCTGACCAGCGCTCTTAAAGCAATTTTCTGTACAAATTAGACTTATTGTTCCAGTATTTAAATATTTCAAAGTACGCCTTTTTACAATTTATAAACACAAGTAGTCGATTTCTGTCACCAAGGAGGGACTAGCTACCTGTACTAAGAGTGGGCTATTTGCTGAGTAACGCCGGCGGTAACCCCAGTCTTAGTATCGAGCTCTTTAACTAGACAACGGGCTTAAAGCCACGTCTGAGGAGTTGAAATTGTTGCAATACCTCTGACACTCTAGATTAAAACCAGATCCAACCCATTCTAAGTATTTACGGTTGACCGCTTTTGCTGTAAATATCTAGAACCCAGAGCGTTACTTTTAGTCAGCTGAGACATACCTTGGCTATAAAAGATAACAAAAATTAAACCCTCTGTATATTCATATCCGGTCCTCATTAAGAACTACCTGTATAATTAAATCCAGAATTCCGAAAACACTCCCTTATACAACTAAAAGTGAAAATTAATTCAAAATTGAATTAAACAAGGTTGGCTTTATAATAAAACGAATACGTTTCAATAAGTAGATTATTTAATTTCCTATATAAACAATCTGAATATATGTTAACGCAATTAAAACGTAATTGAAACCATCCTTTTCTTAAATAAATGACAAAGTATTCCTTGTATTATCGAAACTTTCCATTTATATAAATTCAATTGAAATGGTTTATTGACGTCAATTGACATCTGTTGCATATTTTACTTTTGGTAAAAACTAAATATCCTGGTAATAAATTAACCGTTTCAAACCTGTATGTAAAATTTAAGTTTAAGTAATAATTTAATTTTCTTTTACCATTATCGTGTGTATATAAGAATTAATTATCCCAGAAATTGTAGATGCATTCACATTGCGCATGCAAACAACGCCACTCATATTATGCTGACATTGACCAGGTTTTCTAAGGGCATTCATTCCCTATTACGATTACACTGAAACCTATCCAGACCGAAAGATTAGAAATAATTAACATCGAATTAATTATTTACCTGTCCCACCAGAAGTTCTGTATCAACGTTAACCTCAAACCCCGATTTGTACTTATTTAAATGATCATTATAAAAGTAAATGATACTTACCCATTTAGTGTAATTATCCAAATAATCTTGAGAACAGACCATTATAATTATATACACACACTCTTTTCAAAATAACCCCCTTATAAATTAAAATTACAAAACAGCGCGCAATTTTATGTTTGAAAATAATAAATCTGATTGTGGTTACAGAACCATTACCAATACAACAGAAAATCCCTAGTGAATGAACAAGAGTGTCCGCAATGGTTATATTAGTCCAAGAATCCAGACCCCCTCACTGTAGCTTACATAAAAGGCAAATATAACAAAATCTCCATTAGAGGGAATTAATTAACGTAATAGTCAGCCTGAGGCATTACAATATAAACATGTCCTAAAAGTCTGGTTGTCAAGATACAGGGCGTCAAATTTTTATTAATACCTGAAAGATCGTATTGCCGATTTTGTTGAAATTTGGCAGTGTTGTTTATTGTGATAAGAGACTAAGTTATCACTAACTATACGATAATTATCAGTTCCAGTGGCGTCCCGGGGGCAATATAACTAATAATATTGACAAAAAAAATGTGCGCCACTGACTTTTTAAAAATTGTACACTTTTGTCGCATTAAGCAGCTAAAATACAACTTTTAGTCACTCGATACTTTTTCGTATATTTATAAACCATTTTTAAATCTAACAGATGAAAATTAATAACAATGTAACAGAATATTCACAAAAATCTTGGAAATGACCTCCTCCCGCTTCTATGCAGGCTTTTGTTCTTCTTCTCATCGATTGACGAACTCATTGGAAAATTCCATGAGTGTTACGTATGGTTTCATATCTGTCAACAATTCTATTCATTAGTTCTAGACTGTCTCGATTAGTGTAGCATAAACTAATGATTTTAGGTGCCCCCAAAAATATAAATCTAGGCGGTCTGGGTAGCCAGAGTTGTCCTCCACAACCTATCTAACAATTTTGGTAAGCTCAATTCAAATACTCACGAATCAATATGCTAAAGTGGACTGGAGCACCATGATGCATAAACCAATGTTGTTGCCGTAACTAAAGAGGAACATCTTCAACAAGTAAAGCAAATCATTTTATAGAAAATTACTGTATGATTGTCCGTTAAGGTGACCTGGAAAAAAATGTCTAATTAAATAGTTACCGATAATACCGATCCAGACGTTGAGAGAAAATTATTCCTGAAAATCTGTCTCTGTAATAGCATGAGGGTTTTCTAGGGGCCCAGTTATGATTATTGTGGAAATTAACTATTGCATTTCTGGAAAAATGTGTTTCGTCCATAAACATAATGATGGAATCAAAGTGAGGACTTTCTGCAAAATCGCATACGCGGTTCTAAATCTCTTGAAAGAAGTGCCTGAACTCCTTTTACATAGTAAGGATACAACGTAGAACCTCTAAAAATTTCCCATACGATTTTATAGCAAATATTTGTTTCCCTACCAATTTTTCGCGCACCACTTGCAGCATTTACATCGACTGCATGTAGGACTGCCTCAACTGCCGGGGTTCGCATTGCACGTGGTCTTCCCACGGAGGTATTACGTTTGAAACCGACAGAGTCAGTCAGACGACGATGAATGTTTATGAATACCTTTCTATCTGGAAGGGCACGATCAGGATATCTTCCTTGACAGAGTCGCCGGGCTTCCGAGGCATTACCATTAGCAAGACCACAAAGGAAATGAATTTGTGGCATCTCCAAATTATAATAATTATTCACCATTTTTTTAATAGCACAATTTATCTTTTGAAAGGAAAAATAGTAACAAACTGTCACAGAATGTAAAAAACATTATGTTCATAACAACAACACAACATTGCCTAGCAACGAGCAAAGTTAACTTGATTTTATTTTAACAATTTTTCGACATGCAATGAATTCCCTTTATTTTTTATTCGAAAAAGAATATCAAGAGGCCAAAAAATTGTATGTTTAGCCGCTTAATCGGGCAAAAATATAAAGTTTTTAAAAAGTCAGTGGCGCACATTTTTTTGTCAATATTATTTGTGAGACTGCCCCCCTGGAGGCTATTGAAACTTATAATTATCACAATGAACAACACTGTCAAAATTCAACAAAATCGGCAAAAGAATTTTTTTTAAAACATTGACACCCTGTAACTGTAAACCAAAGTTTTTAGGACACATATTCATATTAACTCTTCTACTTGGATTCGGTTCAAGAATTACGGCCTATCATTAAGTAACACCCTGCATAATTAGGTAAGATATCCCAATTTTCCACCTAGTGTCGACAAACAATGTAAATGTTTACTCGCCCTGCCTACAAAATTTCCCAAATGCATTGCCGAATCTTCATGTACGTTAGGTAATTGCATGATGCCTTAAAGTGAGTAACCCAGAGTTAATAAATTTCCTAACCAAAGATTCCCATGGAGCCTGATAATTACATGCACGAAAATTGAGACTTGAAATGATCTGAGTAGCCAAGCCTGCAAGACACGAACGTAAATAGTGAATATTTTCGGTATCATCCATTCATTTAATTTGATTTAATTTAATTAATCATTACTGTGAATTTTGAATGTTTAAATTGCGAAGATTGACGAAGATGATTTCCGCACTGAGAGATTATATTGCAAAATTGGATTTCGATTGCTAGCTGCAATATCAATAGTCACAGTAGGTTCAGATTCATTAGCAATAGATTGAAACTCGCCTGCTTGAACTGAACTTGGTGTTGAATTGTGAAGTTGTATTGCTGCAACAGATTTCCCGGCATGTTTACATTCCACATTCGCTTTAAAATTCGTTTGTTCAACTTCACTCTCGTAATCTAAAGTTGTATCTAAACTATCTTCTTTGACTAGTTCTTCAATTCTAATCGTAATTCATCAAACTGTTTAAAGAAAATTGCAATGCTTTGTTTCTTAAATTCCAATTGTGCAATGACTGCATTGATATTTTGTGATACATCCAACCTTTGAACATAATTGATGTATTCAATTCAATTCAAGACTTTCCGCTTTCAACTGCTATTGCTGTTCACAAAATCCGGTTTTCGAACGGACCATCTACTGAATTTACAGCTTTACTTTGGTTTTGTGACACGGCGCAGCTTACATTAAGGAATTAAAATTCCAAATGCTGATTCTCGTGCCAAACTGTTTATTATGTAACTAACACATCTATATTCAAACAACAACTTTTGTTTATAATCCCACTGTGATTTTATAATATAACGTCGATAGTGTGAGAAGCTTGTACAATGTTCTATGCAATTGTTTGATACAATGTGTAATTTGTGGGCAAAAAATTCCTAATGTTGAACTAAGTATTTGTTAAATTTTTTTGTATCTGAATAACCATCGACCTTACACGAAAATGAGTAAATATATTTAATTTTGCACAAATTTTCTTTATAAAGGTTGTTGATGCAAAGCCAAATATGGCTTAAAATTAATGAAATAGGGTTGAAAATGCTTAAACTGTATTATCTATATTTTTATAAAAGCGAGCGGCTTAGAATTTTGTTTTCAGGTAGCATCTAAATATCTATTAACATCTAACATGAAGAACATGAAGAATTAAACATCCATCTGGCGTAGATTATTGTTGCTTTTGACAATGTTGCCTATTTTCATTACGAAGTAGGTTGCATGATTATCCTAATAATTATTATTATTAAAATTATTGCTTATTTTAATTTGTCCTTTGTAGATTGGAGGGTCGTATGTTGTTCCACGTTAAACATTTACAAAAATGGACGGCTTTGGAATTTTTTTTCAAGTTAGCATCTAAATGTCTATAAACCTCTAGCTGACGTAAAAATGTAAACTCCAATCTGACACGTACTATTATTGTTGCTTGTGTTACACGATCAAACCGAACTAGACATCGTGAAGGCTTACCAAAGTAAGCAGGTTGCCGAACTAACTGGCAGTGGAGATGGCAGGTTCGATGTAAGGCGTAAAATGGCCGAAAATTAAAACCCAAACGCCTTACGCTTACCATAACACAACATTCAATCCAGGAAAATAGTCTTTAGGCGCCACCACAATCTGAAATTTTCCCGAAATAGGTACTCCTCGGCGAGTTCTTAAATTAATCTGACTATGCAAGATGTCATTGTAGCCTACTCGACAATATTACGTTTTCAAATATGAATCGTTATGATTCAAATCTAAACCTTTTACTTTTATCAGCATAAATGAATCGTATAATATTCTCTGTAAAACTTTACATCGAACCATCACTTTAATTGAATCTACAGTAATATTGTTAGGGGAGGTCTATCATAATTCAAATAAACGATCAAGTGAAATAATTCAGCTCTATTAAAAAACATTTTGGAACAACAATAGTGGTGGAAATTGACTGTGCATATTGCCTAATTAAGATTTGCTATACTAATATTGACGCTTTTGCAGGTCAATCAATCGACCACTACTCCAAAGGTGCCTAAAATTATTTTAACTTTTTAATTAATCCTTGTCATAATGCCTTTTAGTTTGCCTGCCGGCGCAACTTAAAAATGTTTTTCTCACTCATGCCCCTCAACGCGTGCAAAATGCAGCAAATTGATTTACTAAATTCCCTCTTAAATATCTGTCACAGAACACTTCAGTTCACTTTGTAGCTAAATTCTTAATTTTCCATAAACTTGATCCACTTATTTAGTTATATGGAGGTTCATTTCAAAAGTTTCTTTTCTATCGCGGATTTTAGATATAGTACTTTCCTTAATGTAACGATTGATGTTTATCACAAATCTCTTTAACCACTTTACTTACTTTTTTGAAAAGTTTTGCACTCATTTCCAAATCCCATGAATTACATTACTTCTAAACGTGGTCAAAATCTATCCTACCAAAACGAACTAGCCAATCTCAGGCGGGTTTAAACATCACGTATTTGCCCGTACAATGTTAAAAAGGATGAAACCAACTTAAAAATTTCCGCCATGTTGAAATTCTTACAAAAATTGTAATAACTCTCCAAAACATCTAAATTTAACATTCACATTCACTGCACACAACATTCAGAACTAAATTCAACTTTTTATGGAAGTCGCATATGTACGCGAAGTTTTCATCCGCAAAAATTATTAAACACATTTGTGTTTGATTTACATATAACATTTTCCGTTGTGAAATTCTAACTCATTTATATAATTAAAAATACATTTATAGTCTTTCTCTACTCTGTAATACAATATCGACGTATCATTATTTTACTCACGCTACTTCTTAATAGCACTGTTTACTCTACATTCCTGAAAATACAAAATACAATTATCGTCTCAATAATAACTTAATTCTTAATTCATATAATACCCAATGCATTAATAGAGATTCTGGTGGCGTAACATTTACAGCAAGCTGACATTATGTGCACACGCAAAAAATCTATCGTTCAAATTCATGTTCATACTGCTACGAAGAAACACAAGATTCTTGCTATCTGGGAAAATGGGGTGGAGCTATAACTTTGAAAATATCATTTGATAGCTTAAGTGATACGGCATCATTTTGCTTTGTGACATTTTTCTGTATCTCTCATAATAAGGGAATATTGACATCCTAATGTCTCCTGAACCACTCAACGGATTAGAACATAGTTAGTCTCGTTTGAAAGATCAATTTATAGTCTTTTGAGGATTTTTTTTTTGTTGGAGCGTTTAGTTTTAAACAAATAAGCTAGAGGGCGTTCGCTGCAGCGATTAGACATTTGCTGGGGAAAAATAAGTAGAACGGTACTATTTATTTGACAGACCGTTACGCGGCTTAGAATCACTTAAATTTAAGTAAAAACCCCTTCGAGATAACCCCATTTTGTTGTTGATTTATACGAGATAATGTTAAAAATTCGAATACCGCAATCGATTACAGGAAACTGACAAGGTGCAGCCGATTCAAGCAAGAGTTCGTAAAACACGCACCCAGTAAAATATTATCAACGTTTTGGCCTACGTGCAACACGATCCCACGTTAAATACTTGAAAATTTTCCGACGATTTAGTAGTGCCAAAAACAGTTGTCCGTGAGATTCTTCAAAGCAATAACATGCATCGCTACCACATTGTTTTGCATCAGGCCCTTAAATGTGATTCGGGAAGATCCAAATTTTTTTGTTGGAGCGTTTATTTTTTAACAAATAATCCAGAGGGTGCTCTCAGCAGCGACTACACATTTTTGTGATTTTTTGGAAAAAACTAATTAGAACGGCACTATTTATTTGACAAACGCGGCCTAAAATTACGTAAATTTTAGTGAAAACTTCTTCGCGATACCTTCATCCGTTCTCGATTTATACAAGCAAATATAAAAAATTTGAATACTGCAATCGGAGAAAACACTAATCTATGGTAACCCACGTAATTTAAACTACGGTTCGACTTTATTCCCACTAAGAAACAATGTTAATACATCGCGTCTGGTTTTTTCCGAAAAATCGCAAAAAATGTGTAATCGCTGCCGATAACGCGATCTAGTTTATTTGTTTAAAACTAAACGCTCCAACAAAAAACAACACCTCAAAATGACTAAATTTGTTTTTTCAAACGAGATCAAGAATATTCGAATTCGTTGAGTGGTTCAGGAGATATTAAAATGTAAATATTAGAAAATACATTGCCCCCTCCTTTGCTACGAGAGATACGGAAAAATATGGCAAAGCAAAATGATGCGGTATAACCTAAGCTACCAAATGGTATTTTCAAAGTTGATGAAGAATCTTGTTCCTTCGCAGCAGTTACACCCCTTCTCGGTTGAATTAAGAGCTCCAAAATAATCTCCAGCCATTTCTCCTACTTTCTTTAGGATTTTTACCCAAACCTCTAGGCTTTACAATTGTCGAGATAGAGCCACTCTGTATGATTGTCGGGACATCCGGTATACCCAGCGCATTAGAATAATCTCACAAATGGTGCCCGTTTTCATTACACAACGCGCCCAAATACCAAAATTTTAAAATAATTGATGTGTACTAAATCCGTTAACAGCACTCGATATAAAAATGCCACCACTCGGTAAGTAACTAAATAACATAAGCTTAAAGAGGTCAAAATAGAATGGACGTAGTCACACTTCTGTCATAAACTTTGGCAAGTGCTGCTCCCATAATACGGTAACTAACTGAGTTTACCGCCATAATCGCGCGTGCGCTCTTATAATTACTTAGAATCTCAAATTTGTTAGTACATCTTACGAACAGCGACTCAAAACCATCCCTAGTTAATTTTCCTGTACTACAAAATAATTCCTATCAAAACTTATTGTAACACTTCGTTTTATTCAGCATAACTTATCTACATTTTCCACATGCTTTTTAGCCAGTATTAAAAATTCAAATTATATTACCTGGTGAGTAGACCACTTTTTATACTTCAATCCATTTAAACGCAGTCTTAGGATATTTCTGTTTCAAAATTTAACGCATTAGGTGCGCATTGGCGTACTCATTTTCACCTTATATTATACGTCAGTAAATCTGTTGTATTTACACATTTTTGATGCTTAGCTTTAATCTAACTGCTATAGATTTTAACATTTCTTTGATGGTTTACTAGTTCTCAATAAATAGTGTTCATTATACTTTTAAACTTGTCATTGTTTAGTACCTTTTCAACAGGCGGTTTTTTTTCCTTCTTCTTTTTCTGCTGTGATTCTATGTGGTTAATATGGGAAATTGAAACCATTTAATTTCCACCAATGACCTGTCGTTTCTGGACATATTTTCTTGAGAGGATACAAGCAATGGTTTTCCGAAACTAGTGAACGTACAAGCAAGTATTATTTAACCTGTCATTGTACCTAATAAAGACACTATAAGTGGTTTAATTATTCGCATATATATATATATATATATATATATATATATATATATATATATATATATATATATATTTAGGTAATATGTTAAGGAAAAATTCCTTAAATGTTAAGGAAAAATATTATTTTTTTCATTATATATATATATATATATATATATAGGGCTTTTCACGATGAGCGTTAATCAGACGTTTCTGTCAAACCAGACAACGGATCAACCTGAAAATTTGACAGGATGCATAAATTAATATGATCTACACGCCTAAAATGATGCGGCGTTGCCGCTTCTAATATAAAGTAGCGACTACTTTGATTTTTCAAATGGAACACCCTGTATATAATATCATATTATGATTTCCTATTACTTTATCAACAACTTCATGTACTATTTCCCTATACCTATCTATTACCGTTTAAGGGATATAAATTAATTTCGACTTCTTTTTTTACAAAAACGTACTTTTATAAACGCTGATAATCTTGAACTCTCTGGTACTAAGACGATCAAATTCGAAATGGAGTGGAGTGATACCATGAGGATCTTCACTTCGAGTCATGTTTTTATTTGCCTCATACAGGGTCTTTAAAAAATGCAGATACTTTGTTCACATGAAAAAAGGAGTGGAAGTCAATTTTTCATTTGGAACACCCTGTATATTTACACATTTTTGAGCTCTACATCCAATTTTAGATTGACTTTAATTAGATAATGCTATTTAGATTTCGAACCCTTTTCGAGATAAACTGTTTCAAACAGAAACTGACGTGGTTTCCTTTGTATTCATCACTTATTTTTGAGATTTAACATCTATTTTATACTACGTAATACAATTTCTTTTCGATTTAGTTTTTCAACAGTCTCAAGTCAGTCAATTCGAATATAATATATATATATATATATATATATATATATATATATATATATATATATATATATATATATATATATATATATATATATTGTGTGTGTGTGTGTGTGTGTGTGTGTATATATCATCACATTTGGATGTTAACCTTTTGATAACTTTAATCGTTAATGGAAAATTTTAAAGCTGCTGCGAAGTGGCAATTAAAACCTTTTTGTTTTCATGTATTGAAATATTGGTTTTATTAATGTAATGTAACTAATCATTCTCAGCATACTTTTTTTTATGTACAGGTTCTAGAGCCTATATCATCTCAATTCAGAGTGTATTATCGTTCATATTAATCCTTAATTATCAATATTAATTACTGATTTAGTTTTTAGTGCTATTTTAAATTACGCAAGCTTTACTGTTCATATTCAACGATACTACTTAATGCTTGTGCAAACACCCATCTGTGTTATATATGTGTATTTAACCCTTTCAAGCGACTTTTTTCTATATTGTTTTTTGCAAATATTATATATGCAATAGACTTAATATATATTCAGGACAGCACCACAGTCATTTTAGATTTTTTCAAAATTCGGTTTTCGAAACTTTCGCCTGGGATACATAATTTGTTTAGCGGATGGATGGGTGTTTGTCGGGGTGCAGCCTCACAGTTCGAGGAAAAAAGGCTTGTAAATCAAAGATCCAACAGAAAAGGAGAAAAACAAGTGTTAAAATAAAACAATACAAAATTAATAAAAAGTTTTTATTAAACCGTTTTTAAGTTGTCGCTCTCGCTATTGTTGATCTCCTGTATCCTTTGGTGGTTTTTCTGCTGTACTGTGTTTATCGGGTTTCTAGCTACTGCGGCAGGCTGTAGTTCTCCTTCCCCTGAACCGGAATCTTTTCTGCGAATTGACATAAGTAAAGCAGTAACAGTCGTAACTGAGAAGCGGCGGTAATATTTATATTATTTTTTTATAATTATTTATTGTCTTTAATTTCATGACCTTTCAGTTTGGAAACGATCTGAATTATTAAATAATTAATTTAAGTTTTATATGTAAAACATTTCAATTCTTTACAGGACCTTTCTTAATTCTTGAAATGATCATTTTGTTACCATACAAACATGTAACTTCTGTTACTGAGCTTACCTAATTAAGGTTACAAAGTTCAACAATATAATAAATTGCAAAATTATAATTGCACTCATGTGAACCAACTTCAAACCTTTTTCGATGCATTATTGATTTCAAATTTAGTAGCCAGCTTTAAATAAACAAAACGTAAGTTAGTGAAACATCATATAAGGCAAACACCACCATAGTTACACTCAAGAAAATAAGTATGTATTTAAGCATATGTACGGTGTATTCCCGGATTGACTTTACGATTAAAGATTTTTGAGTAACGTTTCGAGGACCACCCTGTTCAGCTTGAAAATAATTTTTAACCACGGAGATTTTCTAACAAATTAAGTTAAAATTAATTTAAATAAGAAAAATAGAAATATTCAGGTGCAATGTCACTAAATATAAACTACACTATACTGTATGTAGTCAGGCATGAAAATTATTATTGCAAAGTAAATTTAAAACGGGAAGAACATATATTGATATGTAATCTTTTTCATTGTGTACCGTAAAATCAATTAGTTCAAGTTACCAACTAATTTTTTACAGCCTACAACTTTCACTCTATTAAAAAAAAAACATTAAGTTATTTTAAGAAACTAAAAGGGTGGTGTCATTCAATTAACAGGCAGAGATCTATCATCCGAAGGGTAGATTAATGTCAGAAACGAGAAACAGGACAGCAAAAGGACAGACAATGACAATCAACCCGAAAAAGACACGGAAATATTTAAAAGCAGTAGAAGAACAATAGGAACATCTCTAAAAAAGGAAATTTACTTAGAAAAACAAGGAGATGAGAAAACATCAAATAATGAAAGTTTGGAGAAACTAATAAGAGGTCTTTCTGATTAAATAAAGGAAATAAAGGTGAATACAAGCAGCACAAACAAAGTCATAGAAAATATAAATGAACAACAGAAAAAATATGGCCAAGACATCAGTGTCATAAAGGAAGAAGCCATAAAAGAGGAAGTTGAATGGGGCAGGACAGCCCGAAATGAAAAAGGAAATTGAGATAATGAAGAAATAACTGGAGAACCAGGTAAAGAAAAACAGTATAATAATAAAAGATAAAAACTTTACAAAAGAACATAACAAGCATGAAATAATGGAATCCGTAAAAAAAGAAATGGAGTTGATTTGGGTATAAAGGAACCACAGAGAGTGGGTAGGGAGGAAAGGAAGATGACAATCGCAAAATTGGAGAATTTTGATCAGTAAATCGTGAGATTCTAAAGAACAAAAATAAACTGGGGAAGCAAGAATATATATATATATATATATATATATATATATATATATATATTACAACGTGTCCCAGATAACATTTCCAGCATGGGGATCTCGCTTATTATAAAAGATACAGATTTGGTTAAATTAGATGAATTACTCCTAAGGATTGGTGAAATTATAGGACACTCTCCAATTTCCAAATTTCCATGTATTTTAAGACTTATGGCAAGAAAAAGAAAAATGTCAAATTTCTTTTTCTTGTAATATCTTTTTTGATTTTATTTGCACTTTCTTAAGATATTTTTTATGTAGAATTTAAATATCAATTTGGATTTTTTTTTGCACTTTCTATTTTTTAGTTTCAACCCCTAAATTAAATTTTTCTTATGGAACGACAAGTCGGCATTGAAATAATTGATCGTGTTTTTTTATCCTCTTTACAATGATATAGCACATGTACTATCTATTTTTAAAAACAACAAAGAAAATTTAAAGAATGTACTGTGATTTAACTATAAAGGATAGCTCCTTCATTTATTATTTATATATTTCTTGCTTCCCCAGTTTATTTTTATTTTTTAGAATATCTCGATTTTCTGATCAAAATTCTCCAAATTTATTTCATGCTTGTTATTTTCCTTTGTAAAGTTTTTACCTTAAAAAACAAGCAGTAATTAGAAAAGTGGCAAAAGGAGAATAGGGCTGAGTCAAAAAGAAAAAAATTTGATACAGGAAAATTGTAAATAGATGGGACCCGCTACGAATGGAGCAATGAAAAAGGGAGAAGCCTAATAAAGATACAAGACCCACACCCAAAAAACTAAGTAAAGAAGGAAGGAAGAGAAAAATGGTAACGGAAAAAGGCATGGACAAGGATATGAAATGGAATGGAACCAAAGTAACAATTAAAACATGCAAACAAGAAATAATAAATTACGCATAAAAAAGGCAAAGAAATGGAGTAATTAAAAGGAGGACATATGCATATATACGGCAGAGTGGGGAAACAAGGAAAAGCGAGGGGAGGAGTTGGATGTATAATCAGGAAAGATTTAAAAACAGCACTTATCGAATGGACTGGACATTCAGAGGGGATACCAACAACAACAATAGGAACAGAGGAAAAAAAGATAACGTTTATTATTGTATACGGACCGGGTGAATACGAAAATACACAAATAAAACACAAATTTTGGGAGGAGCTACAAAGGATATATGAAATACAAGAAAAACGAATAAGTATATGATAGGTGACTTTAATGGGAGAGTGGATAATAACAATAGAAGCATCGAAAATGTATTGTGAAAATAAAGAGTAACATACAAAAACAGTAAAGGAAAAGGATTGATAGATTTTTGCGTAATTAATAATTTAGCGATACCTAACACCATGTTCGCACATAAGGAGATACACAAAGTTACCAGAGAAATGAAGAGTAGAGAAGAAGACTCGATTATAGATTATGTAATAACAAATATAACAGAAAGGAAGAGACTTAAAGATGTGAGAGTTAAAACGTGTAGGAAAACAGGCAAACACTGGTGGACACAATAAATAGAACAAGTGGTAAAGGAAAAGAAAAAGAAATAGAAACGGTACATACAAACGAAGAAAAACGAACATTGTGAGGAATACAAACAAGTAAGAAAGAGAGCAAAAGTCAAGATGACATTACAAAGAAAAAAACATAGGAGGAATTCAGTGAAAGAATACAAGAAGCTTTAAATAAAATAAACTATACTATAATGTCATAAAGAACCAAAGAATAAAAAAGAGCCACAACTAGAACAATTGAAGGACAAGAAAGCAAACATAATAAAAGAGGAAAGACACATAATGAGAATATGGCAAAACTACTTTGAAGAGCTGTTATAAGTGGAAGAAAAAATAAACCAAAAAGAAAAAGAAAACAAAAGAAAACGCAGCAGAAGGAGAACAAGAAGAGATAAGCAGAGATGAAATAAAAGAAGTAATTAAAAGAGTAACAAATGGGAAAACAGCAGGCTATGACAAAATAAAACCAGAACAACTAAAATACGTAGGAGAATCAGGATTTAGTATTTTGCAGAAGCTACTAAACATAATTTGGAAACAGAAGAAGATACTAGAAGATTGGAGAGTAGCAGTGATTCTGTCAATATTCAAAAAAAGGAGATGGACAAACATGTAAGAACTGTAGAATAATATCACTACTATACAACAGTAAAAACGGTGTAGGAGAGTATAATAGAGAGAAAACTACAGACAAGGATAGAGGGAAGGTTGAGCAAAGTCAGAGAGGATTTGGTAAAGGACATAGTGTGCAGTATCACATCTTTAGCATAAGGCAAGTAATAGAAAAGACTTTAAAACATGACAGAGAAGTATACATACGTTATTTAGATCTGAAAAAGGCATTTGACAGAGTGAAAATAGGGAATAGGTATGGGAAGTTCTGGAAAAAAAGAGAATTAGTAGAAATATAATATCAACAATAAAGCATATCTATACGAATACAAAAAATCTCGTAATAACAGGAAAATGCGAGGGAGGTGCATTAAGTCCAACACTATTTATAATTATCATGGGCGACATTATAGAACAAACAAAGAGAAGACGGAAGAATTAGTAATAGGACATAGAAAGTTAGACAAAACAGCAATTTTAGAGTGCTCCTTCGCAGATGATGTAGCTGTATTTGCAAAGAACAAAAACAGAACTACAAAGGAATCTGGAAATAGGGAATGAAGAATTAAAGAAATCTGATATGAAACTAAACATTGAAAAGACTAAATTCATGGTTATCTCGAAAAAAGAAAGCGCAGCAACAATCCAAATAGATGACAAGCAAATAAAACAAGTGGAGTCATACAAATACCTAGGAGCCATAATTGAAAAAAATGGGAAATACTAAGAAGAAATAAACAGCATACCAACCAATTCTTTTGAATGGCAGTGAAATATGGAACATACAAAAGAGACAGGAAAACCAACTAACTGAAATGGCAATGAAATATTTAAGAAGAGATGAAGGAATCACAAAGATAGACAGAGTCAGAAGTAGAATAACAACAAAAAAATCTGAAGATATAACCATTAATAAAGAGGATAGCAGAAAAACAGTTACAATGATTAGGACATATGCTACGAATGACAAGACAAACCAGTGAGGAAAATGTGGGAAACCAAAACGGAAGGTAAGAGACACATAGGAAGAGCGCAAAAAACATGGGATAATGTAATTGAAGATATATTGAAGACAAAAATATGGGGAACAGTCGTGTAATGGGCGCCAGTGTGTTGATAAAACCAAATCGGTAAGAACACACCTGGACACGTATAGATAAATCAGTCCAAAACAAACACGTGGTCTCACTTACCTTTAAGTTGGCTACCTCCAGATGCACGAAGTGGTTCTCGTGGAACTTTAGCTATAAAACAAATCGCAAAATTTCACACTCCTTCAAATAATAATAAAGCGTGCGATAAAATCAGATGTTGGGCTTCAGTGGCTTTATTTAACGTAATTTTACGTTATTACACCGCTGGTAAATAGAATACACAAAAGCAACGCTTAATATTTCACTAACGTACGGAAAACTCAAAATTTAAATACTAATCATCTACAAAATTCTATTACCATTTGAACTCAAAATAAAATAATTAACTGTAAACGTAGACAAAAGTTTCCGAATTTGTTACGTTAAATATAAAAACTAATAAAAAACTACATTAAACTAAATGCGTCAAACTTAGGAACTCTCCACCAGGTCACTTTCACATCAAATCAATGATCAGTAAGATTAGCTTTTAATAAAATCTCGTATTTTTAAATTCCTAAATATCAACTTTGGTTAATTACTGATCTCGGAGATCGAGAGGAGACTACAAATAATGCTAGCAATTTCAATTATTTGTCCATCTATTCAGTAAACCGAAATAATACACAATGATATGAGATAAACATAGCCACCCGATTTGTGGCGGTTATCAAAAATTACCCATAATCTTAGATTAATTGTCGAAGATAATGTTATCCAAATACTATTAAAATTCAAAACCTTTGCGTAAACAATTGTTCACTCAAATTCTTTAATTTTACAACAGGATATTTTATACACAATAATTCAAAGTACTTTCAAATAAACAAACTTAAATTATTTAAAAACGTAGATGAAAGTAGTGTGGCAACCTTAATTTAATAGCATAAATAGACTAACGCTTCAACTATCGACGACTTCGTTTATCTGCTTTATCATCTAATAATTTTAACGAAACGCAACTAATTGTAAAATAAACACACACCATAAAAGTACAATGTTAGATTACCGTCAAGAAGTATTCTTTGAACTTTCTCTTCCAGGTTACAACGGAAACAACCTGAATGAACAGTTTCTCGCAGTTTCTCGTCAGGAAAACTGCTTAGTAACTTTGAACGGCAATTAAACACAGCGACTTCGAAATAGCAAGCTCGTTCAGGTCGTGTTCGTAATTCACTGAATTCGACGTTGTAAAGTTTATGCGCGGTATTATTTACTCAATGTTGAATTAGTAAGGTAGCTTTATTCACAAGTCTATTTATGATTAACGTAAGTTTTACAAATTTATCACAATGAGACTTGTTCTAATAGAGCTAATTACAGAAGCACGTCAAATAGGTTCGAGCACAAATACTTCACCATAAAACCATAATAAATCAGAAGCGATAAAACTTTCAACTCAGGAAGCACTTGACAAAACAGTATCCTAATTTAGAATACGATAAGCAGGTCTTGTAGATCACGATAACATTAACGTTCAGCTGGTGAACTTCCAACAAAAACCGCACAAATCTGAGAGGGACGCGCTGTCCACGATACATTCGTAAGGACCGGGTACGTTAATGGTGAATCCTGTACCACTACATTCTACGCACAACTGCCTTTAACCAGAACAGAACCAAAACTGAAGACATACACTCAAAAATCCCGCAATTTAGCCAGATCCAACTTTTAATATCAACCACCAATCAAATTGCTCATTCCGTACAATTATCAAGCGCGCTAAAAGCGAACACACCTCGATAGAAGAACCGAAAAAAATGCGTCATATTTTTCTTTTAACCCGCGCTTTCACATAAAACCTACATGGCCAGCTTTTGAAGTAACCAACTTCTTATTTCACTTTATGGTGCACATGCACTTAACTTCTACTTAGGACATGTTGTAGTTCAGATAAATATTGCCTTCTCCTATAATAATAGTTTTTAACTAAACATAACTCGATATTCTTTACTTCGAAAGACTCCTGGCACCATTCCTCAATGGATGTTAACAGAAACTTAATACGACACAATTTAAAATTTTATATCTATTATAATTACCCTCAATAACGAATTGCGTTTTAATTTTAAACCTTTGGAAAATTTATATGATATTTACGATTTTACTAAATTAATTCTAATAAGAAATCCATTTTACATCCAATATGAAAAATTCTAACCCGAAATACAATATTGTAACATTAATAACAAAAGATACGATAATTTAATTTTAAAAAATGTAATTTCCCCTTTTAACTTACGAAAATTTCTAAAACTTAAAATAACGAGAATAACTATTATTTGTACAAAATTACGCTAACATTGTAACGCAAGTATCACCAGTGAATGAAACTTAATTAAATCTTAAATTAATATTCTTAGTGAGAACAAATCCAGTTTATGTGAAAGAAAAATTACAATTCTATTATTAATAAGGCAAAATATTATTGTGAAAATAGGCAATAGAGTAACTTTTCCAAGTCGTTATAACGCAAAAGTACAAATGAGTCTGATATTTGTGAAATTTTTAAATAAAAGCAGGCCCTACACGAGATTGGATAATTACACGATTAGTGTTATTACAAATTCGTGTTAGACAACGGTGGTATTTGATTTGTTTAATTTTGAGGGTTTGTACACATGGACTAAGGGAAAGACTAATTCAAAATTAACTATAAATAATATATACAATCAAATATGTACAAGGGGTTGTCAACGTTTGGAATTTGAAATTTAAGGTTTGCAATGGTTCATATGATACAGGAAATATTTTCGAACAATGTGTTGTTGAAAATTGATAAGAGTTCATTCAAACTACCAAAATGGAACGTTGACCTTCGTTTTATTTGTATAAAGAGGATGATTCCTTATACTTTAATTGAATGGGGCTACTTATTTGCGAAATGGAATTTTTTTTCTAAGAATAATTATCTTAAAGTTTTAAATGTTACAGCGCAAATAAATTGCTTTAATCTATTGGATTTCTTATTGTAAAATAGAAATTCTTTTACTTTGAAGTAAAACGTAAAATTTACTTTCTTTTAGTTGTATAAATTTAATGTTTTACACAATTCAGGTTTTGTTTTCGGTAATAATTTGGACTTGATATTCAGGTGGAATTTCGTGATATACAGGGGGAATAAATTATAAGTGTTGATAGCCAAGCAAGGAGCTCGAGCTAAATCAACAAATTATAGAGATTCTATTTATTCAAAGCTGTAACGGACACTTTGAATATATAGAGCTATATACAGGGGTTCAGGATATATCGGGTGTTCGTTTATAATCTCGTTAATAGCCAAGCCAGTGGGATCAATAGTCTAAATTAACGAATCTTAGAGATTCTATCTATTCAAAACTGTGTCGGAAACTTTGAATATATAGAGCTATATACAGGGGTTCAGGATATATCGGGTGTTCGTTTATAATCTCGTTAATAGCCAAGCCAGTGGGATCAATAGTCTAAATTAACGAATCTTAGAGATTCTATCTATTCAAAACTGTATCGGAAACTTTGAATATATAGAACTATATACAGGGGTTCAGGATGGGATTTGTAAATTGCCGTTTTCTGAGATTACAGCGCGTGATCGGACAACCAGACGTGGCTCATAGTAGCCCCATTAACTAGAAGAAGTCCGATAATAGTCCCGGTGACCACCGGTGTTAACCAGTCAATCTACCTAACACCAGTATAATACGCAAAACCTCTTTGACGTCAATTTCTTAAGGATGGTTTGTTAACAGGAATTTCTAGGTATTACAACTATTTTCGTAAAAATTGGTTATACTTCGGAGTGTTAGAATTCTATTTAATTGAATTGAAATTGCTTTAAGAGAGGGTCAGGCAGTTATGTTCTCGAATAGAGAATTTCAGGTGTAATACTAAATTATTACAAACGGACAGGCAGGAGAGTATTTGTAGAGAAGCGTCCTACAAACAGAATTTCAGGTGTAATAAATTATTACAAACGGACAGACAGGAGAGTATTTGTAGAGAAGCGTTCTACAAATAGAATTAATTTTTCAGTGCCAATAATTTCGCTTATAAATCTCGCGAATGAGTGGGGTTTTAGGTAGGAAATGTCGCAACGTTTCTGCACATCGTGAAAGGGGGTACTGGTGCGCACGCAAAAGTGATGATTATTTACATTTTTAAGAACTGGAATAAAATGAATTATTATTTAAACATTATCTTAATAATTTTTATTAAAATAACAATTAATTTTTCTTACCCAATTCTGGCTCTTTACATTATCTTAAAGTATGATATCTAACACAACCTCAAGCTTGCATCTTACAAAATTCTTTTATCTTTTTTTTTACAAATTCCGTTTGTATTTACGTAAAATATACTTATCTATGTTACCTGATGATTTCTAGTGGCCAAACACATTACCGCTTTTAAAGCATTTTGTATTTCAAACAATATATTTATACATACATATATATTCTTTTACTGAGTTTAAATGATGCACTGAAAATTTTATACACTTCAGTGAATTTGCTTGTGCTAACAACTAGTCTGGATATAAAATGCAACATCATGCGGGTGTCAGCATTTAAACTACAACCACTTAAAGTATTTGCGAGGCTTATTCTAAATGCATATTGTGCTCCCAAGCTTTAGGAATTATAATTTAATTAAAACGTTTTCTACTTTCTTTGTAAATAAAAAAATCTGGATCAAAAAAATCCGGCGCTTACTTTATCAAAATTTCTTACAAAATAGTAATATAAAAGGAAATTTGTATTCCAAACTAAGCGCACACCAAAGCAAGTTGAAAACAAAGCCAATAATATAACTCAAACACTGTTAAGTTCCATCTTCATCTTACATAAACGAAAACCCTATTAGAAGTATGTAAAGTGAAAATAATACGGAAATAGTACTTTATGTGTTCTTTTGAAATTACATCTTTAGTTTGTGAAAGTTTCCGTTAAGGATATTAGGCATGGGTGAATATTAATTTCAAAATGCCTTTAATTAAACTACATTTAAATTAAACTTGGTAAGCACTAAAGGAAAATTTGATCGTGACAGAAACAAGAGTTGAATATTACAAATAATGATTAATAAACACAATTATTAGAGAAGGAAGTGATTGCTGTAAAATATAGGTTGCCTAATGCCGTCTCTAGTTTGAACGTAAGCAGGTAAAATGTGCTCTGAAATGAAATTCATCATAATGTTGATTAAACTACGAAATGTGTTATAATAATTAATTTAAAATAAGAAGATAAATTTGCACATTATCAAGGATATTGAAACAGCTTTTGATAATATCCCAAAAAATACAATGAACGTCAATTGTGTAGTATACGAAAAATTATTTGGCCGAATGTTAATTTTTGTTAAATAATGGTTCCTTAGAGATAATGTTACGTCTGAATATTGCCAGTTAATGCGATTCCTTTGACTTTACCATTTCGAATTTTCGATTTATTGTACAACTGTTATCTTAAATCATTTTTCGTTTACTGCCAGGTATGACTGCAATTTCTAACACGATTTGAGAACTTTCGATTGTGGACACAATGTTATTATGAATAGTACCGGATTGTTTCTACAAGTGAGATTTATGTGTTAAAGTGTAGACTTCTCTTTAGAGAACCTATTGCTTATGTTTCAGCAACGAAACAATAAAGAGTGGTGGTGGGAAATGATTGTGCGTAAGACCTAACTCAAATTTACCATAATAACATTGACGGCTTTACAGTCCAATAAACCGTTCACCACTCAATCACCATCTAAAATTATCCTTACATATAATTTCTGAAGTCCTTTGTCAGGTGTAGCGTCCTACCTATGGGCTTTAATCAATCTTGAGCACGTACACTCACACTACCAATATCCGACCTTTAACGGGGTTTTAACACAGACCGTCACACTATACGCTAACTGGAAGGCCCGTTTTCATACACATCTTTAAACATGTACAAAAATTGGGCAATTTGGTATATTGAGCGCCCTCTTCAATGTTTATCACAGAATATTTTAATTACGCTTGATCATTAAATTCTTAATTGTCTATAAGCAATGGACCTCAATATTATTAATTTCCAATGCTTACTAATTTACAATACTTAAGGCCTTTAGTTATATAAAGTATCACTCTGACAGTTTCTTTTTGATCGCACGGGTTTTATACACAGTACCTCAATGATGGTTGTTTATTACAGATTGTTTAAATACTCCTTAAATTTTCGGAAAAGTTTCATAACAATTTCCAACTCACATTAACTCCTTTCACTTGTAAACCTTAAATACTTCATCCCCAAAATGGGTTTTTACAGGAAGCTAATATGTACTGCCGCACTGATTGTTTACAAAATAAAAACTAGCCAATATCGCTTTTTCAAAATACGCTGGCGCGATCGCCCTCTTTAAATATTCAGTCCGAGTGTCTGTCTTGTACCCTGTCACTGTTCGTTATAAAGATCCGGGCATCATATTTGTGCCTCTGTATTAAAAACAACCTATCCCAGAGAAAACGTAAACTTTCATCCTTACTACACATACCTAAAGTACTTAAATTTTTTTGGGTTTTGAATAGTGTTTTTTTTTTGGGATTAACGTTTCAACAACACTTACATTTAAAATCTATCAGAGTTGGTTAAGATTTAACATTTACAAAAAAAAAACCAAGAATTTGAAGTATCCCATAGGAGTTTCAACATCTCACGTCTTTTCCGACATTCAAGTTAAAAAAAAAGGGTTGCAAAGGAACCCATGCAACGGAGACTTCAAAATCTCTGCCATTTTGAAATTTTTACAAAAATCTTCATAATTCGTCGATATATTCAACTTTCGTATCCATACTCACTTCACACCACACTTAGATCTAGGTTCAACTTCTTATGAAAGTCTCACATATGCGCGACATTTCATTCCACAAAATTCAACAAATTTCAACACTATTTCTCTTTGATTGTACATAATATTTTCCATTGTCTAATACTATGTCATTTATGCAAGCTAAAATCTAGATTCATGTTTCTTCCTCTAAGCTTTAATACAATATCAACACATCATAAATTCACAGGCTATTCATTTACAGCAATTTTATACTCGCATTTCTTAAGATACAGTACCCAAACACAGTAGTTTCATTATCGTCTGAACATGGGTGTTACTAAAACATGTTACAAAACCAGAGAAATCTGCGGTTGCTGACCAGGACTCCAACAATTTAAATCATGTTATTCAATTTAATAAGATGGAAATATTGTCAAGACAAACTCATTATTATATTCGTTTAAAACGTGAAGCTATTGATATATACAGATATCCTAATAATTTCAAAAGACAAGAAGAACATCTCCGTTTTATTAATGTTATGTTTCCGTTTTCAATTTTTCAAATTACATAAAATTGTTTCAACATCTTTAACAATTTTGGAAGATACTTTTACTACTGAGGAAGATAGCTGTAAGCGTTATTGAAACGTTTAGATTGTGTAACTTAAATATAAAAATACGCCATGAAAAACCCAAAAAAGATAAGTTTACATTTTCAAATTACGACTAAGCAATTTAATGAAATTTTCGTTTTAATAGTAAACATAATTTGACATTATTAATATCAATTTTGAAGTAATGACCAAACAATATGAAACAATTTAATACATTACGTACTTGAAAATTTTGTGGAACTGTAAATAGTAACTTTTAAGGAGTTTTGTTGTTTTTGAATCAGCAATCACCGAAGCCTTTATACAATAATTGCATTAGTAGAATGGTCAAAAGTTTTCTTGGTAAGAAAGAACCAGATTTGATGATCGTCGTAAAGAAATACTCAAAACCACTTGCTCGGTGTGCAAGAACCAAAATTCATAGTTTCGCAGTTTTGGTCGAATATGTATAATTTCTATTCACAACCCGGTTTTATTGGCCAAACGCTCAAAACTATTGTGTCTCCAGTGAACAAAATCTCCGCTTACTAATTAATTTTCTTGGATAACTGTTAAAACGATTTGAAAGATGAGCAAATTTTATGGATTTACCTTGTTGACCATCTTTTACCACAAGTAATACCCAACATCCCTATTAATAATAATTTTAATTGATAAAACGGCAAAAACCATTTGCTCTATGGGCAAAACAAACATTTATGATTTTTCAACGTTGGACATAGTTTAAAACCCTTAAATATGTATGTGTGTGTGTGTGTGAGAGAGCATGTGCCCATGAGTGTGCGTGTGCGTACGTGTGTGTGGCGTGTGCGTGTTCGTGTGTGTGTGCGTGTGCGCGTGTGCGTGTGTGTGCGTGTGTGCGTGTGCGTGTGCGTGTGCGTGTGCGTGTGCGTGTGCGTGTGCGTGTGCGTGTGCGTGTGCGTGTGCGTGCGTGTGCGTGTGCGTGTGCGTGTGCGTGTGCGTGTGCGTGTGGTGTGCGTGTGCGTGTGCGTGTGCGTGTGCTGTGTGCGTGTGCGTGTGCGTGTGCGTCGTGTGCGTGTGCGTGCTGTCGTGTGCGTGTGCGTGTGCGTGTGCGTGTGCGTGTGCGTGTGCGTGTGCGTGTGCGTGTGGTGTGCGTGTGCGTGTGTGCGTGCGTGTGCGTGTGTGTGCGTGTGCGTGTGCGTGCGTGTGCGTGCGTGTGCGTGTGTGTGTGCGTGTGCGTGGGCGTGTGGAGTGCGTGTACGTGTGCGTGTGGGGTTGCGTGTGGGGTTGCGTGTGCGTTTGAGTTTGAGTTTGCGTGTGCGTGTGCTTGTGCGTGTGCGTGTGCTTGTGCTTGTGCGTGTGCGTAGCTTGTGCCTGTTCGTGTGCGTGTGCGTGTGCGTATGTGTGTATGTGTGTATGAGTGTATGTGTGTGTATGTGTGTGTGTTCGTGTGTGTGTGTGTGTTTTTACGGTTTATGCTATCATCGACGATAATACCAGAACGATTAAACGTACGTACCAATTTCGTATTTAAAGTTGATTTCATTTCACCTTCGGCTCATTAGGTGTATCTATAACAATACTGGAATATAGATCTTAGAATCATAAATTATGTACCATACAACTTTTTGATACGACGCGTAATATCGCGGGAAAAAATCCTAAGACAAAATATCGATATTTCTTGAAGTTCGCATCTATAATGTTTTTTACAATGTTGCCTGTTTTCATCATGAACATATTACAATAGTGGTTGCATAGTTATCCTAAAGAATACATTACTGCACTTCTTTCAATTTCCACTTTATGGGTTGGAAGGTATTGCGTTGTTTCACACCAGACATTTTGTTGAGGTAAGCATACGTTAGTTAGTTGCAATAGTAGCGTGTATAATTTTAACCAAGTACATAGTTATAAATGCAAAGCTAAATTTGAAAGTGGGACTATGTAACGGGCTTATAAAGCATTAGTACAGCGAATAGCCACAACGGCCGACTAGCTCGTTGTTAGAGTAGTGGGGTTTACTAAAGAAATGTAATTATGTTAATCGAAATGTACGATCGCGTAATTATTTAGACGCCACCCTTCCTTAATCTGGATAAAAGGTACGCAAAGGGGGGTGCACTAGCATAAAACAAGGAAAAATAGTTGAAGCTACCGTTTGCGCCACCTATAGTTCGGGCCCCTCGCTCTACGGTGAATCTGACACGTTACGCTTGTAAACCCCACAATGTAGCTTTTACTTTTCGGCATTACTTGCTTTAAATACTTTTTAAGCTTACACTTAATTAATGATACTATATAAGGGTAATTCAATGTCCAAATGATGAAAACCGTATTAAATTAATTTTGACTTCAAATGAAACTCCCACCTTTTCTACCTTAATAGACATAAAACACTCAAATTGAAAGATGATAACGGCATGGCTAAATTGTCAAGCAAGAACGCAAAATATGATTAACACCCTTTCAGCATCTGTAATCCGTTTCTTTACAAATGAAATCCAACACTTAAAGGAAACAATAATTAATTTTAACAAATGTCCATTGTATTCATTTGAAAAGTAGTCCAAGTACATAACCAAGTAAAATAAATAAAATGCTTTTGTCGACATTTACGGTTTGAAAGGAATTCACCTCTTAAAATTTAAAATACACAAACTTCAATATTACTTTCTTTTACTACCACAAGAGCGCTTTCGAGATATGTGTATAAGGAGTCACATGTCATTTCTTAATTAATAACACCTTAAGAAAATAATAAAATCGGATGAGCACGACCACCAGCACCAAACATAGAAAGAAAAGAAATGTTATAGCAAATGGTTTAGGTAAATAAATGCCCGAGCTCTACGTAATTTCTTGAAGATCAGCGCTATCGCTCTAACCACCGGGTATCTTCTTGTGCACGACCTACTTAACGCATCGCTGTGACAGAATGCCCTTTTCTGTGATTCCTTCGGATTTCGCCCTCTCAAGCTTCTTGAAACCTAACCAACTCTTTTACGAGAAATTCATTTAGTCCGTACGCGCGTTAAAAACGAGAAAATTTTCGTAAACACGGACTATAAAATACATCATTAGCACAAACTTGCAGCATTAGGCTACAACGCAAATCTTTGAAACTCGTCGTTGTCTCCCTACCTTGGAAAATCAACCCTAGCTTGACACGTTATAAAAGCCATAATCGCATAACCTTTAATTTCGCGACGTAATCATTGGCGGCTGGTACTAAAGGGAACAAGGGCATGTACCCACCCAACCACCAAGATAAACACGGAAAGGAATTCGCAAATTCGCAGAAATTTCAGTATATTACTTTATTTTTTTTACGTTTTTTTATAACGATGGTATCAAAACTATGCTCCGGGGAACGATCTGAACTGTACCGAACGGTGTGTCTCCAATAAATGTCTAGCTTTAATAGAACACACTGTATATTGATTTCGGTGCGTACCACGCCTGCATTTATAACATTTTACCTTTAAATTTATATTAATTAGTCGAGATTCTTGTACTATATTTTACATTTTCGCAGTTTTTCAAATAATCTAGAAAGAGACTGTAATGTCAATTTTAAGAAAGGAAATTCATACTCACAAACTGTTATGGTACGTTACTAAAAATTAAGTAAGATAAATAAGCTCATCAGAGCTTAGTATTTTGGCCTAATAACAGTTATACATTTTTTTAGTAAATTGTAAAAAATTACTGTAGGTACAGATTTTCTACTTTCTTCTTAGGTTATGTTATGATAACGAAAACAATATATAGTGGAGTCAAATTAAATGAATTACGGAGCGGTTTTTTAAGTCGCTAAGTAAGAATATGATGTTAAAAAATAAGAATTGAAAATAGCTAGCATAATACGGCTGACTTTTGTAAACAATTGTAGTAATTTTTGTAAAATTGACCTTATAGGGGTTTTTAAGTCTATTTTTTATACTAAAATAATTAATACATATTATTTAAATTTTCTTCATCAAAACAAATATACGAAACGGTGCCTTAAAGGGTGTTTGAAAATAAGATCACTGTTAACTCTCTGGCACAAAAGTAACTGTCTACGTGCAATCTGTAAAAATTGAAATTACATGTACAAAAATGTATAATCATTATTATTGCTGGCAATTTTTAAAAAACAATTCTTTTTGAATAAAAAATAAAACAAGAAATGTACACACGTGGTTGATGTTCTTGGCTTCACAACACTGAAAGTGAACGACTATTTTCAAAATTCTCTCTTCTCTAATTAAAAATTATATAGCAGCATGAGCCCGGGGACCGCTACTCAGCGAGAGGTGTTCCTTCATGTTTTATCTATCTCTCTATCAAATATTGTATTTTCGTCGTTACATAATATTTTCAAACTGATATTTATTATTTCAGCCTGAAAATACATAAAAATGAATCTTGGTTCGATTTTCTGAAAAATACGTTATTTTTTTGTATTTTTTAGAAATTACACTAATATTAATGAAAAAAGAATTTTGTTGACTGAATATACTTTCATTAGGGTCATGTGATAAATCTATGCCAGTTAGCTAAGTTAAGCTAAGTAAAGTTTATTAAAAATTGAATTTCATGGATTTTGGATAACAAAATTTGACTATACTGATTTTTTTAAATAAAACAAAATATACCATCCCAAAGTACAGATTTGAAGCTTTATAAAATGCACCTGTAAAGTTTCAATATCACATTTTAAACTAGAAACATGACAAAAAAGAAAAATTTTCGACTTTTTGAATTTTTTAGGATTGTATGGACAAAAAATAGATAACACACAAAATAAACCCACGTTCCACACAAAATTAAAAACACCGAACGCGTTTCAATAGCTACGCTATCATCATCAGTGATCGACCGCTGATGATGATAGCGTAGATATTGAAATAAATAGATAACACACAAAATAAACCCACGTTCCACACAAAATTAAAAACACCGAACGCGTTTCAATAGCTACGCTATCATCATCAGTGATCGACCGCTGATGATGATAGCGTAGATATTGCTTTTCCACAAGGTTTATCATTCAATTCCTTATCATTTATTAAGTTATCAGCTAACATTCCAGTTTCCATCGGTGTTGCTGTATCATACACCTCCTTGAAACCGTATTTCTTCAAAATTCGTGCAGTATATCCAGACTGATTAACAAAGATCACCTTTACTCATAATATGAATTTCCGTTCCTAGCCTGCAAAAGCAGTTTGTGCGACGGCATAGCTCAGTGGTGTGGGCGGAGTTCTTACTTGAAGATGCACAAGAACACTCGTAGCAACTCCAAAATCGTTAAAATCGGGTAAATTCTCAAAAAGGCGCCACCTGTTAAATACATTTATCGCAAGAAAAACGTCATGAACAGGTCTTATATTGGCCTAACAGAAAACCGAAACGTTCACTCAAAAATAAACTATTCTACTTTACTACTCAAAATTGTATTCCAAAAATCTCTACGCTAAGTTCGTCTAAACTTCAACGAAATCCTGAGCTTTATTTAAAAGCCGCAAAATTGCGAAAATAAAACTCAAAATTCATAAAACATCTCGATAAATTCATCGCTAAAGCCATTGGCTCAAATACCCAAAAATAAATTATTAAAACGGTAATTAATTATATAATTTAAAAAAAACAAATGAGAACGTAACCACATAACTAAATAAACGTGAAATCCAACGTCAATAACGGAATGTAATACCTAAATTGGTCGAAAAATACCGCTAATCTTTAAACAAATAACAAATCCGCTTACCTTTTGGCAAATCAGCAATGTCTGTAATCGGTAGGTCGATACCTATAAAAATACTTAAAAAAATTTGCAACTTTTCGCACAACCTTCGTCTGCGAAATCAAACAGCTGGTCGGTCAGGAACCGGTTCAATACATCAATTTACGTTAAATGTATAATCTGAAACTTTAATGTAATCCTACGTCAACAAATAAAAATCACTTTAATTGAATTTACAACCATTCGCAATTATCTCAATCCATCCATCCGGTATAAAACATGCTCAAATTCAAAAAAAGTATGGCATCTAATCTTTAAAAGTTACGTTAAAAAAATTCAATAAGCAATGATATCTTGTGAATGTAATTATTTCAATAAACACAACCATAATGACGTTAATTTCATGATATAAATAAAAAACAGACACTACAAACACACTTCATAGGATGCTGTACAACAAATGGGTTTACACTTAAAAAAACACAATAAGTACGTTAACCTAAAGATACATATTGATATTTAATAATAACTAAAGCAACACCATCATGGAAATGTTACAAAATTGTTACATAATTCAAATCCTTTAAATAAATTAAATCCAGTTTACTTAAAAGGCTGCGAAGCTAGCTAACGGCAATATGGGCCTTACTAAAATTATTGTAAATTTGAAATAAAGAACCAGAATAACAAAGAATATAACCAATTCAATTTTGATAGAAATCGTCAGAATCATAATTAAGAAACACCCAGATAAATTTAAAATCATAAAACGAATGGATGCGCTTGCATTATAATTTAAACGATACCAAAAAAAAAACAAAGGAATTGCAAAAGGCAACGTGTTCAAATATTAGCACACAAAAAAATAAAATACAGACAACAATTTATTAAAATTCGTCAACCACTTCAAACAAGCTACACAAAAAAGTTTACCTTATAATCGAAACAGGCCCATTGTTCTACAGACACCTAGAATATCTAGAGATGGCCTCGGCGGCGAAAATGAGATCGGGGTTGATACTGCACTAGGTTCTTGCAGCATGGCTTAACTTAACTCGTGAATGTTTATCGCTTCCATACATTTGATTGATATTACAATTGGTTGTGATTGCACTAATACTTAAACTTCCAAAAAACTTGATTACTCTACTATGAACAAGTACTAAATATCACTTATTAATTTAAAATAACGAAAGAACGAAATTCTTTTCATTTACAGCAGTTTGTATTATTTGTTCGAAGTCGGCAGTATACGCAAAAGTTATCATTTAATTCAGGAATTCGTTACTTTAATCCGCAATAAAAAACCAAATTGCGAAACAGCAGGTCCATAGAACATGGCTAAGCACTTAAAAAAAACGCGAAAACCACATATTTCTACGTCCAAACATGTCACCATCACAAAACGAAACGATAAAATAACCCCAGGGTGTGGTGAATCTAAATATAATCCCAAGAGAAACATGAGATCTTCTACTCCAACGATAGTTCGGTACACCCACGGTATGCGTAACTCCTTCCATCAACGATGTACTACCCTTTTGCGGATACTGCGATAACCACAAACAAACAAAATATGAGGATATCCCAGCATCCTGGTCTGCACTAATTATTACCTTCTTCAGAATTCGCCATATTCCTTAATATCTCCCACTATGTTACGAAAATCTTCATTGGCCAATTATCAAAAGGAACTTATCGATAAGAACGGCGACCGTCTGTCGGCTTACAATTTAACACATAAAAGATGTACTATATGCCATTCCAAATTTTATACTTAATTAAATTTTATAAAACGTAACTCCCATTCATTTACCAACATACACCAATATTAAAAATAACGAGAACATTTTCTAGCATAAAAAGAAGTTCTTTAAGGATATTAGATCAATAAGAAGTTCGCGTTACAATTAAGAAAAGTACAATACTTTTATAACGCAATCAAATTTATTATTAATGTAACAATACTGATTTAATGGATCAGGAATAAAACCGGGTAGAAAAGAAAGTCAAGGAGAACGATTTGCCATCCTAGAGACAATCTCAAGCGATATATAAAGCGATTCTATTACCTGTTGCTTAACGGAATGAAAAATAGAGAAAAGATCCAAATAGTACATAATAATGCACTATTCTTTCTCTAAATTATAGGAATTTTCTCTGAACTTATTCAGTGTACGAATGAATAGGACGATGTAAGGTTAATAAAATTACAAAGTAACGTGTCTTCTGATTAAAAATTTGTAGCGCATTTAGGTTTCTTGTTAAAAACAAATAAATGGCCGCAATTTACCCAAACAGAACAAAGATAACGAGTGTTTCATTTTACTGTAGAAAAATGAGGCTCTAGCATAGGTTATTGTCACACGTAGTTAATATAGACCTACGTATCGCTACTTATCTGCAAAATGTCACCCGCTGTTTTGGTTTATAAGGGCAACAAAACTCAAATATTATGCATAGATAATATGTGAAGGAAAACACGTTACATAAAACAGAGAATAAGTGTCCAATAACCCCGTGTGTAACCTTTTAACCTGGTGTAAAGTAAAGTTTTATAGACGGTTATCTTTTACTGCAAGTGTACTTCATTTATTCATTATTTACAAAACATGTTTTTTTATTCATTACGAAAAAATACATTATAAAACATAAACGCCTTCGATTGGAAAGTCTGTAAACAGATTGTCTGGGGAGAAATATTCGGAAGAGAAACCTTTCTGAAGATTAAATGGGTTTAGGGTTTGAAATATCTAGGGATGAAAGATGAAATGTTCAGAAACGAGCGCATCCGACTTAAATTACTGGTAGTTTCTCATTCTTTTCCTAGTCTTTTTAGTCATCTACAATTTCAATTTAAAACAGAAACTTTATAAAGTATATGTTCACGTCAAATTCCTTTGGAGTAAGATTTTCGATAATGTAGTTATTTATCATAGACTCTGAAATTGCTCAAATTGTTAATTAAAGAACTCAATCACGATTCCCTTTGTAGCTTTTTCTTAGATTGAATATAAAGCACTTAGGTAACAATTTAGTTAGTTTTAAAACTTCCCTTAAAGCTTAGAATTTTTATTTTAATACTTTGCTCCCGTTTTTTTTGTTTTAAGAAACTTGGTTAGATTACTTTTAAAACAGTGTAATCCGTGACAGTAAGGTCGCTCAAATACTCTGGCGAAACGTGCACTTCCCGTGAGCAAATTACATTTGAATAGAAAAATATACGAAGAGGCTAGACGCTAGAATAAAATGGTAATATTAAGACGCTTATTTTCGTCAATTATTACTTTTAATTTACATGTAGATAGAATTTCTAAAATTCCTGAGGAAAAACTGTTATTTCTGAGTAGTATGCAAGTATCGCGTATGACTAAATAATTATGAAAGCCATTAGTTTAATACTAAAAAAAAATTATTATAACTCCTCGTAGTAAAAGGTGAAAGTCCACATCATTCATAATAGAAGAAACATTTTTGTATGGAAAACGATCTGAAATAACAAATTTTTTTACAATCACTTTGAAGCATCCTTTATTTAGAGCGCGGTATCCATCGAACTGATAACGTAATTACCACCTTATTGCTCGTCCTGAAAAGAAAACTTTGGTAACGTGCCAAGTCGTTATTTGCATTAAAATCTTGAATTTGGTAGTAATTTATAATTTTTTTTACATTATTTAGTGTATATTTAAGCACAGTCTAGTATTTTTTTGTCTCATAATTAAACTTATTGTAAAATGTTGGTATCTTTTCCTCACGATATTTCTTATAGTACGGTATATCTTATTATAGGTCGCCGGTGTAAAATCACATTAGATTTGTCATTTGTACGTTGCCTAGTGAATAGTGTCCTCTTTGCGTTTCGTTAAAGATTCACCCCTTTAGGGAAAAATGTATGTAATTATTTTGTTTGCATTGTAGTACTAATTTACTATACTTAAAAATGCAAATGCCGTAATTTTGAAAATTTGGAAACCCAAAAACTAATACCGTATTCAAAATAGTCTTAAGTAAAGCACATAGTTGTATACCCCATGGCGAAATGTATTATTTTAGGTGAAATGACATATTTTGTTTCTGTGTCTCAGTAACTCTAGGAACAGGATAGGTTGCCACGGTTCTAGTTTCGCCCAAACCCAAATACCTCTTCCTCTGGTTGAATAAAATATGCTTTTACCTCTGCATAATTGAAGAATGTTGGTTACCGTACTTTTCTATTCCCGTTTTAATATACATTATGGTGAAGAAATAATATCGCTTACCTTTACTTTTTACCATATTTTGTTGGAAGTTGGAAGGAAGATAGCACAATCCGTAGCATTGTGCATAATTTCAGTATAACATGATTTACAAGTTGAGAGTAAAAGTCGTAGGCATACATCCTTTTAGTGCAACTTACGTATTAAACAGACAATTATATAAAATAGTTTCGCCAAGATTAGTGTAAACCTAATTCTAATAATATTCATTAAAGTTGAATACAGTGTTAACACAAAGAAAACATACTGATTTAAGTTCTTTTAGTGTTTTGAAAACACAACAAAACTTAATGAGCACTATCGTCATTCCTGTTGACATACGTTAAAAGTTTAGGATACTGTATATATATATATATATATATATATATATATATATATATATATATATATATATATATATATATATATATATATATATATCGGATATCGGAATTGGGATAAAGTCGCCAGTCTGTTAATAAGACAAAATCGGTAAGAATACACCTGGACATACATAGATAAATCAGACCCAAACAGACACGAGGCCTCATTTTGTTACATTCGTTACTTTTCTGTACTATTAAGCAAATTTTTGCGATCTATTAGAATTAATGAATTGCTCGTGTTTCTTTAAACTTTCTATTTTTCTAAAAACAATGACATTTATCTAAGCTTATCTCTGTAGTTTCTTGAATATATTACGCTTCACAATTAAAAACATTTCTGTAGTGGTTAGGTAAACCTTTTGATGGTCACTTATAAGTTATATTTCAACTTCATGTGTTGGGTGTCACTGGTATATATCCGTTTGACATTCGCATATTTGACTTTTAATTTTCACTTCCTTCCGGTCTGTGCTTGGCGAAAGAAAAGCCATTTTGTGTTTCCTAAAAGAAAAATGTAAATTTCTGGACTTTATTTAGCCCATCGATGATTATCGGTTTTATAACATTTTTCTAAATTTTGTGCCAAATCGCTATAAGTAGTGGGTACAAACGATTTATATCGGATATATAGGAAATACTGAAAACAGGTGAGCTTTTGTCACGCTTGGTTTTTTGTTCTTCTACCACGTTTTACTTTCAGGCAATCGATCTGGTTCGATTCAAGAACTAAATCCATTAACAAAATCATTAAACCAATTAGCTAAGAGGTTAAACTTAACCTCACAAATTTCTCTAACCAAGTTGTTTTTACACTTTAGATTTGCTGGTAAGAATGTAACAACCTACTTTAACGGTTGCTAGCTTTATCTTTATTTTGGGGGAACTCATACTCGAAATTAACTGAATCCATTTCTAAACGTACCATTAATACTTTTCTGATGCTTTACCTCATTGAAGGTAAGATGGCTATTCATGCTTTCATTTGGGTGTATGTATTTAATTTTAGAGGTACCTTTGGTACGTCACATAATATACTTTTCGTACACCATCTAAATATACTGGTATTCTGTGTAAATATATGTAAATTTGTATATAATTCGCATACTGTTGGACATACTGGCAATTGGCTGATGAAGTGTGTTATTTATTACATAGTTAGCAAGAAATTTGACTTCCACACCTGTGAAATATTTGAAATTATAACTTTCCGACAGGCTGGGATATGAAAGATAAGTTATAAATTACTCATATTCAGACTCTTCGGGTACCTTAATGCTTTGATTAATCTGTGACCAATCCTAAACGTTGTATAGACCTATGTATATGTTTGTGATAAAACTTTAAGTGTCATTGCACAAATTTTTGCGCTTGAGTTTAAGTATAAAAATAGCATGTCTATTGGTAATGTATTTATTTAAACACTGTTTTGTAAGAAACTGTGTAACTAGATGCATTCAGCTCAACAGATTTGAGTTAAAGGTTTTATAAAACTACCTAATCATTTCTATTATTTTTGTTTACTGCAAGTTATTCATAGCAATTGTATTATTACTATAATCTTTTATTCAATGTGCCTTTACAACTTTGGGAATGCTTAAATTACCTGTTTACTGTATTTTATTAAAGACTATATGTTTTATGTTTTTTATGTTTTAACATAACTTAACTTTGCAATTCTGTATATTACTTTGCCATTTTTGGATGTAAATTTAATTTCATTTCATTTACTAAATTCTAGTATTAGACTCTTTGGGTGGCTTGCTATATTGTGTATTTAAGAGCACAAATATTTTTGTATTCTCTGTGGTTAAAAATTTGTGTAACACGAGTGAATTACTTATTTATTTAGGGATGTTATCTCCCTTCTACTTTTTTTTGGGGAATGTAAATTATATATATATATATATATATATATATATATATATATATATATATATATATATATATGGGACTTTCTACTTTACAACTATTTTTTCCTAGTGCTCAGATCCTTGCACATATTCGTTACTTGGCTAGAAAAGTGGCAAATTAACTAGTTATCTAGGGCTGGCTGTTTTATCATTCCAGCTGGCACCCTTCTCTTCTCTTTCAGCTACCATTACCATCTGTATCACTGTGGGACCCCTCCATCTCTACCGTGACCGAGCTGCCGGCAAGTCCTATATAAAACGTATCTCCTCTGTTGGGGTAAGTTTGAGCGCAAAGATGAAGTTTGCACGTAACAACTTACCTTTACCCTGGCTACCTCCGGGTGCACAAAGAGGTGCTCCGGGAACTTTAGCTATAAACAAATCTTAAAGTATTCACACGCCTTGAAATAGGAAGGAAGCGTGCTCGCGAATATACTGCTGGGGTTCAATAGCTCTCTTTAACCTCATTCTCTACGTTACGTTACCTCCAACGCTTGTACCGAACTGGTAGCGTAGTGATGACAACCTGCTTAGCATTCAGAAGGTAATGGGTTCGATTCCCGTTATCGTCTACCTTGTTCCTTCCGATCCTATCCTAACCACACCCATCCTTAATCCCACCACGCATATATACGTAATGGATGTATGTATGCTGGGAATCCATGATTGTGACTGAAGGAGCTCAGAAATCTCGAGCAGCCCGCCCTCCCCCTTGGGGAGAAAATGAAATGCGTAGATTTTTCCTTTTTTTCCAGCGCTTGTAAACAAAATACACCCAAACAACAACAAAAATAAACAACGCTAAATATTTCGCTTAAGTATTGCAAAGTCAAAATTCAAATACTCTTGAACTAAATATAAACCAAACAAACGTTTTCAGAGGTTTCCAATTTATTACGTTAAACAATACGCATTTAATGTCAAAAGAACTATCAAATAAACTTTTACAAAACTAATTAATTTTACAAAAAATGTTCAAAATGTCCACCGAAAACATCTACACAGCATTGCAGTCGATGTTCAAATGATCGACTTACATTTCTACATTAATTCTCTCCAATGCTTGGCTGTTTTCATATCATCTCTGTCGTTGGAGGTATTTGATACGCAAGGTTTTACAGATAGCCCTATATAAAGAAAACAATTGCATTGCTTCCTCCTCCTCTTCCCACCCACATGTCGGCAAAATGGGTATTAAAATGATTATGAACTAATCTAGTGTGATGTACCGGGGCTTCATCGTGTAACAACCACGTGCTTTGACGAATGTTAACAGGAACCTTTGCCAACAGTAATAGTAAATGGTTTTCTAAAAATCCAAATAAACTAGGCATCGAAAAAATGTGATCCAATTACGTGATCTCCAACTATACCACCCCAAACACTCAAAGTCCACCAAGTTTGACTATGAATAGAATTGAAATTATGTCTATTCACAATTACAATTTTATGAAACGTGGATTCGTCTCCAAGAAGGGAAAAATCAAATAAATCCACCTGATCGCGGATTTGTTGCTCTTGGTGCAACTGTATATTAGGGTGGAACGAAAATCTCGCGTTTTTAACTTTTCTCAAAATTTGACAAGACCGTGGTGATCAAAAATTGTCACCTGGTATACTGTTTTTGATCTTTGAATTTAAAATAAATGAAATTCCAGTTTTCTCTTTTATTTATAAATCCGCCAAATGAAGTACTTGCCCACAAAAACTGGTTTTATGACTATAGTTCTTTGTTTCAGATTATAGCAAGTAATAAAACAATAAATGGCAACTTTAACACGTGCAAAAGATAGTAATTGTCTGTTTTATGGAGTTAGAGTACCATTTAATGGAAATGTTTAACTCACATATGGTGATATATTGCGACAGTATATATTCACTCGTAACTATTTGAAATTTAAAGGTCAGAACTTACGTTTGGAAGAAAGCGTCCATACCTATAATATCTACTGAACGTATCCTTGAAAGGATCCGCGATTACCACTGTAAATACAGAAATCTCATGAAATCCTTCAAACAACAATCCAATATTCCCAGTTTTATAAAGAAAATCGAAGAGTTTAAAGATAAATCGAAAGTTTTGTTCGACATTTCATTTTGCAAATGTAAAACAATAAAGAAAGAACCAACAGATCTGTAAAGTTAGGCGATAGTTTGACGTCAGATAATCATAGCGTAGCTTTAGACTTGCCTTTATTGGAAGATAATAGCACTCCCTCTACTTCATCTAGGATTTCCAATAAATCTTGTGCTTCATTAACATATGGCCAAAAGCGTAAAACTCTGTCAACAGTAACGGGTGAATGTGATCGATGTCGTCTTTCTGACCGTAGTGCTGCGGCTGTTTCTTCTGAGTTTCTACAATATTTAGGTACTGTTAATGAAAACGATACAGCGTCTATTATCGATCGTACTAAAATACGACGTAAGTGACAGAAATGTAGCAGTAAGTTCTAAACTGATGCTGGAGAAAATTTAGTGCTAAGGTCGACCTATTTTGGCGGAAGGAAGAATCCATCCAGAAACAGCTATTGAAGAAAATATTGTGATCCTTCAGGAACCAAATTCCGAATACTTAGGTTACGTTACTCCTCTATCAGGAAATGTTGTTAGTATTTCAAAAGCTATTACAGATTACTGTTTTCTAAAACAATATCGTACTCAAAACTAATTGCAATAGGATGTGATGGTACAAACGCTAATACTGGATACGAAAATGGTGTGATACAACAAACCTTTCCATTGGTTCGTGCGCTTGCTGCGCACGAATGGACTTCCGCTGAGACATATCTTCACTAGTTACTGGTTACTTAGACGGCGCAATACATGGTCCTAAGTCATTTGGTGGTCCAATTGGTGAAACTTTAAGAGAATGCGCTCTGCTTGTTATAAAATTTGAACCGATTAAAGGACATGGAGAATCTCCCCTGCCGGAAATTGATTTAAAGGAAACCATCAGAAATATTTGTATAATATGGTTCTTGCTGTTACACCAGATGAATGTAGTAAAGATCTGGCAAATATTCAACCTGGGCCAATATCACACCCGCGATGGCTCATAACTGGCAGATGGTCCAATACGTTAATTCGTCTTAAATTATTGATGCTCCATACAATGAAATGATAAACTCATATCATAATAACTAGGTAATAATAACGTTTGAAGGATAATAATATGGTCAGTAATATCTAATAGATAACGCCTAATTTCGTAATAACTTATTATTTATCATAACTAAAGATAATAATAGACAATCATTCGGAAGACTTCCACATTTGTTGAAATTAAATTACTTAACTGAAGCGAAGAAATGTCCAACTTTTCCCAATACGACAGTGTGTCACACAAGTTCCTGTCTTAACGATGCGTCCGTTTGGTGCAAAAGCTCGAGATGATAAGAGCTTAGATAATGAGTAAAGGTACATAATAATCGACTGACATCAAGATCCCTCAGCAGCTGAAATTCAATAAGAAATCGGAATACTTAACTGACAGCGAAGTTTAAATGCCAACTTTTCCCAAACCATTGTGTGTCACACTAAGCCGTTTTAATCGATGCTTAATTCCGTTTTGGTGAGTTAAGCTGCGGAAGATGTAAGAGCTTAGATAAGAGATGGCTGGTATACATATCGATCATAGCTGACATCTAGATCTATCGATATATATCAATATAGATATATCATATATATAACTTATGTAGTTTAAACACTATTTTAAAAATTTACTGAGCTGTATACGTTAAGAAAATTAAACTTTATTTTAATTTAATGTGTTTTCTTATATTTACCAAATTTGATATCCCTGTTGCATGTCCAGATGATACGCCACTGTCGTGGAATATTTTTTTATCTTTCATAGTTTAATATATGCCAAGTTAAACTAAATTTGATATCAACATTTATTTAAAAAACACTTAATTCATGTAAAACTTTACACTCAGCTTACGTAGAAGAAAATTCAAATCGTTGTGGCACCTTTAATTTAATCGACAAAGTTGAAAAATCAACTCTACTGGTATTAGTACCAACATTTGACTCCTCATTGATATAAGAATGTCCAGTATGATACGTACTTGTTTTGATTCTAATTTTTCCTTTCCTTTATTTCATAAACTACTGAACCCGTACGATTAAATGATCTATAGCTTTCCAACGTTGTTTCGGATTGTCTAAATTTAGGATATCTCTTCTAACATTTATGTGCTAATAAACCATTTCATAGATTCATCTAGCCAATCATATCGTAATTTCTCATTACTGGAAAGTTCATTTCAAACAGTATTTAGTTTGTGGCACCTTAATAAACATCGACAGAAGTTGAAAAGAAGTCTGTTAAATGAAATCTACTAGGTAATTATGAATACCATATCATTCTGTCATTTGTGCAGGCTAAGGTATAGATAAAATCTTGTCTATTATTAAATCGATATCAAAAGTTAATAATTTTAGCTTATATGATTAATAGAACTACTGAAACCCGAACGATTAAACTACGATCTAATAAGTTTCCAGCGTTGTTCGGATTGTCTTCATTGTAAAGAAAAAGAAAACTCATTGTTACTAAATTTGTGCAATATATAAACCATGGTACATAGATTCTCATATACTGACTAATTTCTAGATACGCAGGACATGGAAATGGAATGATTTTCAAACAGTCATCACTTAGTTGTTATACAAATTAATAAACACTACATGAAATCTTATGTAAGAAGTCTGTTAAATGATTTAATACTAAATTTACTGAATAATATCATCAGTCATTTGTCGGCTAACTTATGATAAAAGAGTCCTGTTCTGGTTCATGTAAATCGAAAATATACGTCAAAAGTTAATAATGTTAGCTGTGAGGTTGCTAGATTAATAGATGAAAAAACAACTTTATTTGATATCGTCTATAATAACAGATGTACATACGCACCCTGTAGATTCGTGTAATCGTTTACGGTATAAACTGACAGTAGAACAATAACAGAAAATCATTGCTGATTCAGTGGTTGTGGTATATTACATAATTGTTGCAATATTAAAAATGGATACTTGCATATCAGTTAAATAGGCTGGATACCAATTCCTGGAAAAATTACATATCAGATTGTTCTGTCTAGAAGGTTCATAGTGGTTTAAATAAAAGAATGATTACCTTTGGATCACAGCTGATGCTGGAACTGCATAACCTTTGTTATACACTGCATAACGTAATAAAATCTTATGTTGGAAGTAAGGGGGAGATGAGTTTAATCTAAATTTGTAATAATATATAGGATGTGCTGTTTAAAAAAGAGTATGTTTGGTTCCCCTTGGTAGTATGTAACACCCTCTATATACGAAAACAATTTAATAATGTGAGATGTGAGGTTGCCTAGAATTTCTGCAAATAACTTCATTTGATATCGTCTATAATAACAGATGTATCGTACTTCCCGCACCCTGTAGATATCGTGCAATCGTTTGTTACGGTATAAACTGGCAATAGAACAGGATAACAGGTAAAATTGGGAATTGGCTCGACTGCTCAGTGGTTGGGGTGGGTACCGTGTTACATAATTTTGCGCATAGTAGGATATGGGGTTGGGGTTGATACACAGTTTCAAAACACACAATCGGGGTTGAAATGCCTAATTATGAAGGTTCATAGCTCGCTTAAATACCCAAAGAACTCGATTACCTTTGGCATCACAGGGTGGTGCTGGGACTTGCAGATTATCGCTATACCTGTAAGACTACAAATAATATCGCACGCTTATCCTAAATAAATACGTGCTGCAAAATCAGTCACTGAACTGATTAAAAACCAATAATACTGTCGTTATGTTACGTTGCTTAATAAATCTGACTTTCAATGAAATTATACTTCATAGAAAACACTTTAATTCAATTTACAACCACTTGAAATTATCTAAATCAGTTCGCTGCAAAATATTCTCAAATTCATAAAAATAATGCATTCAGTCATCTTTGTTTAAATGTTACGTTACCTCTTCAGCGGCTCGCACAATTTGATAGACGTACCTACGCTCCAACGTCCAAAGTATGACCACCTCATGCAAGAAAGCCGCGAGCCGCTTCATTTTCCAAGTTGCGTTTGATTAATATTTCAATTGGTTGTATTACACATTAAGGTCTATATATACACGGTGCTTATTAGCTTTATTATAATTAGGTGCAAATTCGGAACGTCAATTATTAATTTAAAAAGCTTAAATATTTACAGCGAGGTTTTTTAAGATACCAACATCGTTCCACGATAATCACCGGCTGCGGTAACGTGAACTAGTTAACGCCTCTGCACCAAGATTGACTCCTGTGAATAATTCACTTTCCGCCACACTGAATTCTCTCTCCGTATATCTTAATTAATCAATCATAAAAAGGATTAAATAAATTTTTAATGCGCCTCAAATAAGAGCTAAACTCGAAAGCCGACGGGAAAATTGCATCACCAAAAATTGCAGCTAGCGGGTTGTTTGCAATGTAATTGATATCTTGTAAGTTGAAGATTTCATTACGATGCTAGCCCTTAACGCCTCGTATCAAAAGCGAAACTCTTTGTTTAAGACCAAAAATTTTATCGAAAAACTTCCCGCTGTCTGTCGCCTAAAACGTTTAAAAAAACTGCGATATATGCTTTTCTACACTGTATTTGAATACAAAGTAACAATTTTAATGTGATATGTAATTTGCCAATGACGCAATTTAATATAAATGACTATATTTAGCGGTATGTACAAAATTACGAACGGAACTACTTAATTCTCAACAAAATTAGTAAAAGGGATTTGACTACCTATTGATACCAATATGTAAACCAAATCTTAGTTTAAAACTCCAATCTCAACTTAAACAAACCAAAAATTATGTTTCGTTTTCAAGCTAGGGATTCCAAATGCGATTACCATTTGTAAAAATTTCGAGTGCTTTCAAATACGTAAAAGGAAAGAAAAGTTACAATCTAAAAGCTTCCAAAAATTAATTCGTTATCAAGTTCAATTTCGTGAACTTATACTACATTTCAGACGTACGGTACTAATGAATAACTTATAGTTTCGAAACTAACGACAAATAATCGATAAAACCACGACTACGTGACACGTTGCATATAATAAAATGAACATAATTGTTTAAATATTTAATGTCATGATTTTCAATTTCCTACCAACTAATTTTAATACCCAATCATTGCACTTATCCTAAACTGTTCTTAACCATTATTCAACAATAACCTAATTGTGAAAAAATAATAGAAAATGAAGAGTGATGTAGTTTTGAAACAATATATTTGCTTTCGTTGCCTAATTTTAAAGGATACTAAGCAAAATGTCATAGAGACAAGTTTATGAACTGTAGTTTAATCAGGTTAGCTACGCTTGATTTATTTTGCAATTATTCTATTACAGCTCGATTAATGAAGTTTGAGATTTAAAAATGACAATTTAAACTTTTACCGAAAGCTACATTGCAATACTATATCGACTTTATTGACAAGAATTCCGCTTTTTTAAGTAGTTTTAAACGTCTATTGCAAAATTTATTACCAAAAACTTGGTGTTTTAGTAAACGATCTTTCAAACAATAAATTTCGTTAGGGACTAACGCGCAATAAAAATAAAATAACTCTTTCAATCTAACAGTAACTCGAATATATTACAAACATTTCTGCTTACTACGACACATCAAAAAAGCTGCATCATCTAAAAATATTAAATTTTACAGTAATTTATTTCTGTAGTCCTTTATTTGGATAAAATTGAGATCACTAAAAAAAAGTTTACAGATGGACATACTTACTATAAATCTTATCTTGATAGTGACAACTAACCTAGTTTAGTTCCTTGTTCCTTGAATAGGGTTCTGAAATTACTGAATGTTCCCTAGAGTCTGCAATAAGCAATGTTTAACTAGACACCGTTGCACACCATTAAGGAAGCGCCTCAAATCTACCCTTGAGGTTACATTTGCATTTATTATTGCATTTTACTTTAAGTATTCCAATATTTTATCTGAGAGATGTTAGTATTTTGATTTATTATTTCCATTACGTTTATAAGTTTGAGGGAAAATGCTGTTTATTTAAAAATAATAAACTGCTAAACCGTAATTGCAATTTTTGGAGCATGTTAACTTTATCAGTAAATTTGCGAACATGCATTCAAATTTAAAAAATATAATTGTGTTTATCTAACTGATCATCTTATTTTTTCACTCTAGTAGGCATCGTCAAGAGAATTGTTCATATAACGCAAAACCGTTGAGTTGCAGATATACAAGAGACAAAGATAATAAAAGCACAACAACCTATTTCCGTTTGCAGTTTTGTAGATACCGTTCTTTTTATAATGACATTTGAATGTGGAATTCTCATATTTTGACTGAATTGTTAGTGGTTTTCACATCGTTGAAGTTTTTTTATGTACTAGTACTTTTGTTCATGTACCATCTTGGCCACCAAAGAATTGAACTACGTCATCGATACATGCACCTAGCTATATAAAACATTTATTTTGTCATCGCACATTTAAGTATACATAAAAAAAGATTGTTAAAATTTCGAGTGCATTTTGAGCAATCGACGCGACGTATGTTATCGACTGAGATGACCTATAAATACTTATAATTTTTGTCTTAATATGATTATGAAAATGCTCCTTTGACTAACGTAGTTTGTTATTCTTATGACATAACCTCCTTTTGCTTACCACTTGTTACTTTCTTTCATATTTCCTACGTTTCCATATCTCATTTTTCATTATACATGTAAAAAAAATTATTTTCGGAACTCTTCCCTTTGTTCAATTATTTACGTTTATTCCAACATATTTGTTAGTTTTTCAAAAACCTCGTAACTATGCAAGGTAACACCTTGCATACGCAAGCACAACAGTTTGCGAAAGAAAAACAACGACCCTTTAATACCGCTTTCCAGTGTCCAAGTGGTAGGTGTTTTTAGAATTGCCTTAAGCTCAATTAATAGTGATCGCAAATTTAGAGCGTGCGGCAAATGCCTTGTGTATATCTCTCACAACAGTGAAAAATATCAAGTCTCGGGCATAATTCAACCCAATTCTGTCTACTCCGGGTATAAAACGGCCAAGTAAGAAGGTTAATCCGAAGATCTTGTAGATACCTCGGAATGTCCATCAGCAATACCTTATATTGTATGTACGAACAAAGCGAGTGTATTAGCTTCTACATTAGTCTAAATTGTATTATTTCCATAAAAACACCAGTTGAAACTTTAAATGCAGAAATGCGTAACACCCATAATCTGTTAAGTGATAGACGTTTAAATCGAAGAGCTTTGTTAGAAAAAAAAATGTAGCGGAAATGAGAACACAGTTTTTGAATACATGCGAGAAATCAATGTATCAATTCGTAGACAAGTAGTGTTTACGCACGAAGTATCTACTCAAAGGAAATCCAGGAAAATCATGACAAGATAACGATGTGCGAAAACCTCAAGGATATGATGGTAAAAGATTTATAATTAATGATAAAATAGCCGCAGGATTCGTACAGAATACTTTTTCACTATTTGCGTCGAAGTCATTGAAAGAAGATTACCATGGCGAAATGAATGGGGATCTGTTTAAAAAATGGTTCACTGAAAATTCTCCTAAACAATTTAGAAGCACCTTCGTTAATTATAATGGATAATGCGCCTTACCGTTCCATGTTAGTGAAAAAAGTACCAACATGGTCTTGGAAAGGTAACATGATTTCATGGTTAATAAAAAATAACATTAATTATGATCCCACCTAATTCAAAACCGAGCTCTATTTGTTAATAAAATCACAACGAATAGTAAAACGATATGAGATAGATGTAATAATAAGGAGTTACGGGCATGACGTATTAAGATTACCACCTTATCATTGTAAATTCAATGCAATTGAATTAAAATGGGCACATTCTAAAGGATACTATGACAAGCACATAGAAAGAGATGGCTGCAAAGACGAAAAGGTAATTAGTATGTGGAACAAAGCTTTACAAAAATGTAATCAACATATTTGGGCTAATTGTGTGCGCCATACAGAGGGGATTATAAAACAGGGGTATAAACGTGAGGAAGTGGTAGATTTTACAGTAGACGAAATTTTTATTAACGTTATTATGATTGTGGTAGTTCGGATACAGATTAATCATATATTATCTTTTCTTTAATCAGTGCGTTATTACGACATAAATTTCACAAATATATACCAATTAAGTGATAGGCATTAAAATTTATTTAGTCATCTAGAAGGTCACAGCATTGCTAGCTATTACAATCACATTTGTACATATTCAAAGATCTTCGAAGCTCGTAATTACATAACCTACAAATGTTATAATAATTACTAATCGTATACATTTTACATTAATCCCATTTCCAATTTTTATCCACCTGTCGGTCAAGGTGGTATTTTTGAAACCATATTTTATATTATCAGCTGCAATTGTAATTAAGGTTAAATACCTTTGTATGTATAATAACGTCTAACACTTACCATGGTCTTTAATTTTTACGTTACGATATACCTTTCTCACCGGTTTTAACAAAATTACAATTCGGTAACTTCAAAATATAGAATAAGTTTTTCTACGAAATATTGTTTTGACATTCAATTTTGGAAACATTACTACATTACGACCATCTCAGAGAAGATTTATTAAGTTTGATTTTTAATCATTTATTATTATGGTAATCAGTTCACTCATATTTTTCATATTAAACCATTCGTTACTACATTATGACGTAGGTCAATTCTTTGGTGGCCAAGATAGTATGGCTATTTTTTTACGGGTGTGTTACACCACTGAACCGTAATCCACAAAGTGTCTATCTATCAGAAAGTTAGCGCGGTACTCAAGCAAAGTACAGATCGTAGGTTCAAATCCTACTCGAGGTAAACTTTTTATTTATGTATTTAATAAAATTAATAATTATTTTAATGTCTATCTATACTTTTTATTTATCTGTATTTGCTTCAATAGCCATACGATATTTTAATATCAATAACATGGACGCCGAGCAGGCTACACGAAATATTTTGGAGAAAACAAGTGTTAAATGTGCTCTAATAAAAAAGTGGTTAATGGGATAACTTGTAATTTATGCTATTCGGTAAATCATACTAAATGAATTGGTAGCAGTTCTAACGCCAACAGTGAATGTGGCTCTAAAAAGTGAAAATCAAGTGTTTGTAACCTTGGTAAAAAACATGGAGGAAAAGTTGATACTGAACCGCAAAATTATAATGACGTGATCATAGGCGATGCAACTAGTTATGCTTCCGATGTAAAAAGGAAAAAATTAGATATCAATCAAAATCTATAGTTGGATGTGCACCAGTGGTCACTTCAGATAACGAACCCTTAGACTTTGTTGCTGCGGTGCGTGGAATCTGGATCTATAATAGAATGGTAAAGAAAGTCACTAGTGAAGAAGTAATTAGTAATTATTTGAAGGAAAAATCCCCAATAATGACTTTATTATTGAAAAACTAGTTAACTCGAATGCTTCTAAATAAAGTAGTATATCCTTCGGAATAGGAGCTGACGCACATCTTTTCGATGTTTTATATGACAATAAACTATGGCCTTCTGCCATTATGATTCGTCGCTTTAAGTTTTTTTCGGAAATCCCTCGATAAACCAAACTTGGAGCCGCGTAAATAAATTTATCAAAGCTGAGAAACAAATCCTCTACAAAGGAGGTTAATATTTTTTATCTAAATATTCAATCTATTAGAAACAAAGTCAATGAAATAAAAATAATTGTGGCTTTTTGCGCTTTTTGGAACATTGGCTAAGTTTTGAAGACATTTCCAATACAATAGTCAAAACATCGTGGTTATTACTTACTAGGTATGCCACATCTAACAGTTACCCTCTACAAATTATTAACCCAATGCTAACTGAAAAAATGTGTGAAGTTGTTACACGTCCAAACCGCACTAGGTGTCGTGCACGCTTACCAAAGTAAGCGGGTTGCCAATCCAGCTACAGTAGAAATGGGCGGGGTCGATATAAGGAGTGAAATGATTGAAAGGTAGTTTCAAACACCTTACACTGACCATAAATCTACAGCTCACAATGCTCAGTCTAGGAAAAATTGTTTCTAGGCGCCACCACAATCTTAAACTTTACTGAAATAAATAGCCTTATGCGGGATGTTAAATTAATCCTATCTGACTGTGGAAGGCAGGATTGCAACCTACTCAGTAAAACCATTCACCACTCAAGTTCAAGTCAATCACACTTCAACAGAAATTTATCCAAAAGCTCAAGAATATCTTGAAATGAACGGGTCGTCGTAAACTTATAGAACACACCCCGCACATGAAAATTCCAAATCATAAAACGTTAATTTGAATACTCTAAGTATCTTTCGTATACCCATAAATTTATATTTCTATTATAAAACTTTTAATTAAATAAACAATACCCAATTTAGAAAAGAATCAAAATAAAATAAAAGAAATCCGTTTAATAATTCTTATCTCAAAAATTTAAAAATAGAACTGTCAGTGCTTTTATCATAAATAATATCTTTATATTTTATTAATACTTTCTCTTTAAAAATCGTATTTAGACATTCATTAATAGGTTTAAATTTTAATACTTCAAATCTGTAATTTATGCTTAATAAAAATATTCGGTAAGTAGTCCTCTGTACCTGATGGACTATAAAATAATTCAAAGTAGTTAAAATAAAATTTTGTAATCGATCTGGCTCATTACGCTATTTCGAATCGATCATAAAACTCAAAATAAACAAAGATTAATTTCAATTATCAACAGATCTAACCCGTTAGGAAAATTGATATGTTAATAAAGACGTTTTATATCATCTGACACAAATAAATAACAAAGTAAATTAAATACTGGATGTACATTGACAAATGTGCAATTGTAAGTATGTACGCACACGAAAATCAATGCTTATAAACTAAAAATTCCCCCAAATTCCTAATACTAAACAAACAAAAAAGATAAAGTTCCATTATCCTTTTACTTAAAAAATAAATTATTAACTGAAGAAACAAAAATCAACACAAAAGACAATCGTACTTGTATCTGTTAAATAAAACCTAAAACAAGTTCTTAAAATTTACGTTAATTAATCCTTTATCCGTAGGTATAGTGAAGCCCATATGGTCTGTCTTCAATAATCCTTTTTAAATTTGCAAATGCACTATTTACAAAACACAGAAGACGGCCGTATTGGTTGAATAGACCAGCCGTTAAACTCACTGTAGAACGCAATTGTCTCGTTCACACGAGTATCTCACCTGGGCTCTGCTTTAACAATAACATCACATGTTATGCTTTAACGCTTGCCCTTCAACGTAAACGTTTAACACATTGACTGTTTCCACATAAATATGAAAAATAATTAGTTGCTCTATGGAATCGACTTATATTGCTAACGATTGTACACATGTACTTCATTCAATGTCAATATGATCACCAATGTCTTAACTAAATTTACAAGCTTTTAATTCGGTTACTTTTTATCATTATCGTCGCGCGCTCTACTACTGAACACTATCAACAAAATATTTGGTGTTATTTTCAAATCTGCTTTCGCACTTTCCCAATTTCTTGAAGAATATCACTATTTTCTTCAACTTTTAGCGTTTGCTACAATAAATTTCTGGTTTGCTCTTGTTTGAGCTAGGAGACTCCTCAAAGGCGTGATTCAGACCACTTACCGTTTTTTGGACAATTGTTAACTTTTAATATTCGTTTATTCAGGACTATAACTACAAAAATAAAAAAGAACTCTATATGACAATAATAATAAACTAAAAATGTATCCTGGTATAAAATAAGGAATAATAAATTATGAAATAAAATAAATATTCTGGGTAACTCGTTCGTGAGGTACGCCACTGTCACTTTTTACGTGCGCTGGTATTGCCCTCTCTGGAGGATACTAGTAAATATCGGTCAGTACGAATTTTATATTCTTATCGGTGAAAATTGATGAATGATTAATTACTTGCATGGCGATGTGTTTTTGTGTAATTAGGTTTTATTACAACGGAGTGTGGTTGTATGGGGAAGTGTTACAGGTGAGTATGGTTTACACTTTATATGTTTTTGTCAATACTTGGGTTGTGATCGACCATGTGTTTTACCAATCTATAATTTCTAATATTGGGGAAGTGGAGTATAATCAAATATTTAGGGATATATGGGGGAGTTTTGGCTGATTAATAGGTGGATTCGAGAAAGTATGGGTATAAATCTATGTGATCGGTGCCTTCACCTCCAAACACTGTTTGCCTGTACGGGAAGCCACTTAAAGGTCAATAATTACTTTGGTAAGTGACTATACGCACGGGGCTTCCACCACCAGGCATATAGCGACGTCGATATTTATAATTTTGACCTTTATGTCGGGGCCTTCAACCCCAAACGTTAACGATTCAAGCTATAAATTATTTAAATTGCTTTTCACTCTTGTGGTAGGGTGTAGTCATTAATTAATTAATTCCAATAAAGTGTACTTATGGCAACTTTACACCCACAACTCGGGGCGTTGACCTCCAAGCTGTTTTGGTTTAGAGATGCCTACGAAGAGGGTTTTTGGGGATAGATATGCAGGTATTAATCAAAAGGGTAAATGTTTATGAATTAGGGTTGAACAAGGGGGGTACATCAGTAAAACTAGCAGGTTGGGTCAAAGAGTATAAAGGTATATGTATACCAGGTTAAGTGTAAGTGTAAGTGTTAAGTATGATTTTAATATGTCTGGAAGGGTTGTGGTAATAAGTAATAAGAGAGCAGTGTTAATTAATTAGATAACAGGTATTTGGTCTGAATAATGCAGGTGTAAATGTGTCTGGTTGTGTACAAAGTGTATGAGAGTGTCAGGTTTGTTAATAAGTAAGTGCAATGTATCTGGTAGAATTAGAAATTGTATGTTGAGGACCGGGTTGAGGATGGGGAAAGGCTGGAGGGGAACAACTGGTATCATTTTTAAATAGTGATAGAGCAGTTGTGGAAGTAACTAGGAAACAAGCTTTTATAGGAATTATTTCTAGGAAAGGAAAATGCGTAATGATTCATCTAGATCACCACCCTTACCCGGGGGACGAGATGGTGGACCGGTACCTGGAGGATTGATAAGTCCATATTCTAATGCGATGGTCCTCTTCACCCTCATTAACTTGCCATTTAGAAGACGAATATTTACGCGGCGACGGCTCCTGACTTGCCGTCTTCCTCTACAGATCACATTTGGTGGAGGTTGTGTAGTTGGGCAGTCAGGTATACTCAGTAGCATGATAGCGAGAGCCAATATTCTCTGGTACAGTGCTGATGGTCTGCGTTGGTTTTTCCAATTGAAGTGCGTCTAGTTCTTGCACCATTCTTCGCAAAGGAGAGGGAGTACCGGGTGTAAAATGGTGACATTTGGTTGCGTTAAGGTTGGAGAGAATTCCCAATTAAATAATGGAGAGGAGGGTAATGGTGGTAGAGGACTATCGGGTAGAGGAATTTTAGAAACAGGGATGCCAAGATAGGCGGTGGGTGCAGGTGAGGGTGATTTAAGGTTACGGTCGGAACTTAATGCGATTTTGTTGTAGGAAATAGAGATAGGAGGCAGATTTTTGGTACCGGGAGTTTGGTACACGTATAGTAGCCATGGACGAACGGTAAGGCGCCTGCGACGTTTATTTCTAGTGGTTTATACTGGTGCCATTTTAAGAGACTGTCGGTCTGTGGTGGATAATTCGTTTATATACTCCCTATCGCTGTCGTCCCCTCTCCGAAGTCTGGTTGTAGTGGTAGAAAATATCGTTTCCGGAGGGGGAAATTCTGCGTCGACGCTTTTGATATCCTTGACATGCATGGGGCCCGTTATCTTCTTCTTGGCTGGATTACAAAGTAGGACGATTACAGGTGAGATAATTTTGGTTATTACATATGGGCCGGTATATTTGGTTGCTAGTTTGGCATAAAAGTCGTTAATTTTTCTGGAAAGAAAATGGGTACGCTTGTATACTAACTCACCAATTCGTGGTCGATAGGAACGAGGGCGGAGATGGTAATTTCGCTTCTGGATATCAAAGGCGAGTGATAATGTGTCTCTGGCGAGCTGCCTCAAATATTCGATCCTTTTCATGTGGTGCGACTGTTCCTGGGTCGGTAGAGGTCGTGCATCGACAGGGTGATGACGACGGAGGTGTCCGTACCAGGGTGCTCCAGTTCTCAACCGTAGTTGAGTGATGCTGGGGAAAATCCTGTAGAAGCATGTACTACGGAGTTTACTGCAAAGGATATTTCGGGTAAATACTTGTCCCGCTCTTTGTGCGTTTTTTCCGTGTATTGAGCTATCATGGTGCCTATTACTTTGTTGGCACGGTCCACTGGATTGGTTTGGGGAGTGTGCGGGGGTGTTAACCTATGTGTAATTCCAAGTTCCTTTAAGGCCTCTATAAGCAAAATACTGTTATACTGGGAACCGTTGTCTGTGAGTAGTTTTTGGGAACACCCATGTCGGTATACTAATTGTTCCCGGAAAGCATGGAGGATTTTTGGGCTAGTAGCTTGGCGAAGAGGTTTTGGTTCTATCCATTTGGTCAGACAATCTTGGAACACTAACACAAAAGTGTCTCCGTTCTTGGTCCTGGGTAATGGTCCCACTAGAACAGTGCCGACGATTTGCCAAGGATATCCGGTCTTGGAGAGATACATTTCACCAGCTGGTTTTTGAGGCGAGGTTTTAAATTGGAGGCAAGTATTACATTTTTTGACATGTTTAATTACGTCACCTTTTATGCCAGGCCGATAGTAGTGACAGTAGATTCAGGAGAGTGTCTTGGCGATACCTAGGTGACCGGCTGTGGTAGCGTCGCGACGTTCTCTAGGGATGTCTGATTCTGATTCCGGGGGTCGCATATCTTCCACCCCCCATGTACGCCGGCCTCTATTTCTGGTGAGGAATTGGGTAATTGCTTGTATAAGAAATTATTCTGTATTTTATAGAGGGGAAAATTGGCTGGATTCCGCTGGGCCTGTTGGAGGAGAGTCTGGTACCACAAATATTCCTGATTATCCTGTGCTGTCCACTCAAGAGGAGAGAGAGTGGGTGCACTGGGAATGGAATCATGCAGACGAGAAGGTGCATCGGCTACTTCATTAAGAGTTCCCTTTCGATAGTCGATCGAGAAAGCGTATTGTTGCAGTTCTAGGATCCAGCGGGCTAAGCGTGAGGTCGGTTTTTCAATTGCTCTCAGCTACTTTAAACTTCGGTGATCGGTGAGTACAATAAACTTGTAACCCTCGAGGTAACCTTTAAGTTTCAGGATTACCCACACTACTGCTAGACATTCTTTTTTGACGGTGGAGTAGTTGCGTTCGGTAGGGGTGAGTATACTACTTATACTAGCGATCTGCTTTTCTTCCTGTCCTTGTCCCTGGGTAAGGGCAGCTTCGAGTACGGTGTGACTGGCGTCTGTCGGGGGAACGAAGGTTTTCGTGAAGTCTCGGCATACCAGTACTGGGGGAGAGGTGAGTGCTTGTTTGATTCGTTCGAAATCCTCCTGTTGATGTGCCGTCCAAAGGAACTTGCGGTCCTTCTGCAAGAGTTGGGTTAACGGTTGGCTGAGCTGGGCGAACTGGAGAATGTATTTCCTGTATCATGAGGGCATACCCAGAAATCGACGTAATTGCTTTGTGGTACGTGGGGGAGGAAAGTTTGCAACGGATTCGACTTTACCGGGATCAGGTTGGATTCCTTCATAATTGGCATTTATCTGGTTGTAGTGTCAGGCCGTTTTCCCGAAGTCGTTGAGAAACTTCTCGTAAATTTTGTAGACGTTCGATGAACATTTTTCCTAATACAATAATGCCATAAGATAGACGAAGGCTTTTCCGGTCAAGTCCAATGATACTGTCTAGTAGACGTTGGAAGGTGGCTGGGGCTGAGTGTAATCCGAAGGACAATACTTTAAATTGGTAGAGACCGCGTCCTGGAACCGTAAAAGCAGTAATAGGTTTGCTGTTTTCCTCTAGGGGAACTTGCCAATACCCCTGTTTCAAATCTAGGGTGCAAGTACTACTGGTGAACTCCATGGGCTTCGAGACGGTTCTATGAAGTCGTTGGCTAACGTATCATCTACTTCTTGGTTGATGATGTTTTGCATGACAGTATTCCTCGGGTAATACCTTTGCTTGACCGGTTCTACTCTAGGTAATAAAGTAATGCGGTGAGTCACTGTTGATGTACTGCAGGTAAAGGTTGAAATTTTGTTAGTTCTAGATCTAAAAATTGGTGGAGTTCCTCACCATCCGATCCGTGGATACCGCTTAATCCACCCGATGATTCTGTCTGAAGGGGAATGTTGGTATTGTTAAACTTAATTTGACGTGAATGGAATCGAATCGTTGTGTGAACTTGTTTCAAGAAGTCCAATCCGAGGACTACCTCTGTGGAAAGCGTTGGCAAGTATTGTCCTACTATTACATGTGGTTTCTGGCTTATTGTTGCTGGAAAACGGTAACAACCTAAGGAGCGGATGGTTGTATTGTCTGACTCTTGGGCGAGCTCCTCAGGAAAAATGTAGTTACGTTGTAAGATATTTTTCAGTTTACTACCAAAATGCGTGCGAGAGGCACCGGGTGTCCACCAGGGCTTGAACTAGATGATCCAATATTTTGAGAATCACGAACAATCTATTATTAGGTGACATAGGTAAGATTGTTGGTGTTGTTAGTGCTTGGTTAAATTCTTTAACTTTTTGTAGCCACCCGTGCCATTCCTTCTGGGATGTCATTGGTTTATTCGGGGAGTTAAGGGACATAGCCTGTTGTAGTGGATGTTCTCTTACTTCCTTTACTGGCTATGGTAGTTTTCCGGACGAGGACAGAGACAATCCTTGGATAACACTCCAGGTTTTCCACATCGGTAGTAGGAAGGTTTGAAGTGGCCTGTACAATGGTTTCGCATGTGTCCTTTTTTACCACAAGTCCAACACACATTTTCTCGTTTGCATAGTAAACTTGGGATCTAGACAGGCTTACTAATTTGTTGTTTTGTAGCTGGAAGGGGTGCGATACGAGAGGTAGAGGGAGGATGGAAAGTTTGAAAACTCACCCTAGATGAAGGGTAACTGGAGCAGGGCTGCAACTTATCTTGGGCAATCTTTCGTATTGGCTGGCCCTCTCCAACAGCTCCGGTAACGTATTAAAGTCTTGTTGTCGGATATAATACTTATGTTCGGTCCTTAGGTTCTCGTATATTCGATCTAGTTGGTTAGTGGTAGTTAACCCTCCATGTCGCATTAACGTTAAAATGGAAGTGGTAAAGTCTCTTACTTTCTCCTTTGGCCCTTGTACACGATTTCGTATTTCTTCTTCAAGTTTATGCTGGTAACGGAGTGGTGGAAACTATAATCGGAAGTCTCTTATGAAATCATTACGGGTAACCCAATTACTTCTATTATTCCTGAACCACAGTAACTCATTATCTTTGAATAATTCAGGTAGGGCTTGTAGCATATCATTCTCAGGAATGTGATAGCAACCTTGTAGTTCTTGTAACCTTTCAAGGAAGGACATTGGATCACTTATCCCATCATATTCAATCCCCCACTTCCAAACTCTGTCGCTAGTGCTCATAATTCTATTTGGAGCGCCGATCTGGCTTGTATTGGATAGACCAGGTGCAATATTATTTGGTTCACTGTCCGCGAAGCGTGTGACATGTTCGGTAGGTACAGATAGGTCTGTTAGTCCTTCTCCTGTTCTGAGATACATGACAATCCTCACTTTGAGATTATCGTTCGTTCCTGTTGTGTCGAGACGATATTTCTCTCCTTCTTCCATCAGTTCTTCTTTCTTGAGTGTATACACCCATCCCACTCGCATCTTTTAGTTCAGATTGACTGGTACTCATCTAGAAAAGGTTCAGAAAAAGCTATGAGTGAATGTTCCAGTGATGATGACGTACCAATGGCGCAACGCATAAAAAGAATCAGAAAAGAAAGATTGTATTCTAGTTTGTAGAACAGAAAAAGAGAAATTAAAAATTGCCAAAACCCGAGAGCCAGGTACAGTAAAGAAAATAAAAGATGTAAATCTAAAACCAATTGATATGTTCAAATTGTTTTTTCCGGAGAATTTCACACAACTCATTTGCGATGAAACCCAAAAATGTGCAATTTTTAAAGCAAACATGATTTTTCTGTCTCGACTCAATATACGTATATTATTTTTTTGCAGTTTTACTATTGCCAGGTTATTGTATAATTCCATATAAAAAAATCGCCAAGCTGTTAATGTATTAATTATAGAAATAACTTCATCTCATTTACACTTGTTGAAAACATCCAAACCAGAACAACAATTTCAGAACTAAGGAAGAGGTTATTTGAATATAGGTGCAATGAATTAATATTGTAGGCTTTTTGAAGTTTTCTCTTATATTTCTGAAAAAATAACTCATTAGCGATGTCCTTAAGGTTACTAACAAACCACTACTTGTGTAGAATTTAATATTTAACTAATTTAGAGAACATTCTGCTATAATTTGACATATTCTTCTTATTCTGACACATGCCTTTTAAAGTAGATCAAACTGCAGTTTTATTGTTTGAAAGTCGTATGTATTTCACTTGGTTATACATGTTAGCAATTTCATAAGTAGTTTTCCAAATATTGAAAATGATTGTCAGCAAAATTCATATTTATATTATTTTTATAATAGTTTCTTTTAGTTTTTTTTTTTTCTAATTGTTTTGATTTCTTTATAAATTATCGATTTTTTAATTTCATCAGTACGCAAAGTTTTCTCTTTTTAGAAGTTGATTTTGTCAATGGTTTCATTTACAGTTTTTATAAACTTACTCTTTTTATTATTGGTATTTAATTCTAATTGTAATTTTAAAGCTATAACGAGTAATTCAAAATTCGCTATGTATAATATACGGCTGAAGATTAAGTCTGTTGATGAAAGTTTTTACAAAATTCCAGCTGCGACAATCTTTTACTACATTGGTAAATTCATTGGTGAATGAAATGAAACCGCATTCCAAAAGTAAATTCACATAAGCGTGTGTTATCTTCTAATAAATCTATTTTTATATCGCCTATAATTATTATTTCATTTATGGAAAATCAATGGAGCAATTCTCGCCATATGGGGATTTTGCCTTTGTTGGTAACCCCAGCCTTGAATCCACACTAAATGCTCCAAACGATTCAGACACCGGTTACATTGTAGACTGTGATTTGGACTATCCACTGGAATTTCACGATCTCCATTGCGACTTACCCCTAACACCAGAACATATGGATCCACCGGTTCCAATTTGTTCACTACAGGAACCTAAAGATGTATTTGTCGCTTGGTTTAAAATTGGAAAAATTAAAGAGTCTTGAGTTTTGAACAGGTCCCCTGGTTACATAAATTTATCGAAATTAACACTATATTAAGCAAGCAAGCCAAAATGAATTAGACAAAAATTTCTATAAATTACTGATCAATAATAATTTCGGTAAACTAATTGAAAATGTGCGTAAATGTAAACATATCCGGTTGGTGACTAAGTGGGACGGTCGATATGGTGTTAGTGCTTATATTTCCAAACCAAATTTCCATAGTTGTACCACATTCGGTAAGGATGTGATAATTATCGAATAACCAAGTTGAAAATTTTCCTAAACAAACCCATGTATGCAGGATTCGCTATTCTAGATATTTGTAAAACTTTCCTGTGCGACTTCAATTGCAATTATGTGCTACCAAAATTCGAAAATAAAGCCAAGCTCATGTATACTGATACAGATAGGTTTATCTATGAGTTCTCTGTACCCAATATTTATGAGTCCATGAAAGAAAATATTGAAAAATTCGATACATCCGATTATGTTCCCGAAAATAGTTTTGGTATTCCTCTAGTAAATTAAAAATTCCTGGTTTGATGACAGAACAATGTACGCTTAGTCAGGTGAGGGGGGCAAAATTACAAAAAAAAACTGGTGATGCTACTAGAGCCAGTGTAAACAAACCACCATAAAAAATTACCAATTGGCATTATTTGATTACCAAATTCCAAAGCGATACCAACATCTAATCAGGTCAGATCAAACATTTAGTATTCACCATTAGGCAGAACAGGGTGGTTCTAAATCCGTGTGATGACAAAAGGATTGCAAGTGTCGTATCTGCAGATACCCGTCGCTGAGGTTATGAAGCTATGCAATAATGTCTGTAAATATTTAAGGCGTTCCTTGACAACAAACGAGTATGCACATTTTAAAAATAGTTCTGGCTCCTGTTTTCGGTGGCGTCCCACCACCCAAACTGTACAAAAAACATTGTTAGTAAAAAAATTAAGCTAGATAAGTGTATAGAAATGTATAGTAACATAAAAGATGTAAATATTGTTTTGGATGTTTGAAATGTAAAACATGTATGTAAACAATGTCTAGTAATAGTATGAATGTAGACACATCGTGATAAAATACTTATCTTTTTTTAGGTTTTTTAATGGTATATTTTAAATTATACAATCTAAACGTTTCGATAACACTTACAGTTATCTTCGTCAGTAGTAATATCTGTTAAATTGTTAAAGATGTTGTTAACAATTTTATCAAACTTATGAACTGTGTCAACTTTTCAATTTTGCCAAAGTCGAAAAAATTAAAAAAAAATTTAATTTTTCAACTTGAACAAGATTGTTTACAACATCTTTAACAATTTTAACAGATATTACTACTAACAAAGATAACTGTAAGTGTTATCGAAACGTTCAGATTGTATAATTTAAAATACACCATTAATAAAACCCGAAAAAGAAGAAAAAGGAGAAATATTTTATTATGTGTGATAATAATGAAAGTTTACATTTTCACAATTCGTGATAATTACAAAAACATCTCATTGATTATAAAGGAGTGAATTGCAAGTGCTGCATATTATGCAAATCACAAGTCTCTAAAATATTAATGCTAGTTTGATCGATTCACAAATGTCGATCACCGTGAAATTTATGATTGGATATTGCAAAATATCTACAAAGCAAAAACAACCAAAACGTTCCTTTGGGGCGGAGATCTGGATCAGACTCTGGAGCATGATTACCAACTGAATGCAACGATTACAAAATAAAGTTTAATTTATTGTATACAATCATGAATTTAAAAATATTTGTAGGGAATTGTAATTAAAAGAGTATGCTTACAGTATGTGGGTTCTTATTTACTTTATCTTTTACATAATACTACTACTGTCCTGACCTTCTCCACCAGGATCTGGCTTATATCAGGATGAGGTAGTTGTTTCCCCCAAGAACTGGTAACTGTTTCCCTAATACAGATATCCGTTTCTCAAAACCGGAAGCCGTTTCTCAAAAACCTGTCAAAACAGCTCAAAATGGATAATGCTTTGGGTTTGCTGTATAAATTAATCAACTTTTAGGAAAACATGTTTATTAATGTAATACTCAATGCACTAAAGTAAAATACAGTTATTACTTTTGTGCGTTTTGTTTCAAGTAAAAGCTACCTGCTTCGTTAAAAAAACTATTGCTATGGCTATCTAAGTAATCTATTTCACAAATTATGTTAAATGTCTACTTACAAAACAATATCATCCTTATTGATCCAAGTTATTTCATTGAATCCCTACCACTTCACGAATATCTTATTATTCTTGGAGCTAAGCACTTTTAATACCAGAATATTTTGCTTTCTGTAATTCTTGATCATAAAACCCTCCCAGTACAGGTGCTCTCTTTCATGTCTTCCAACATATACGAAGTGGGGTTAATAATGCGAACTTTCACAATCTTAGTTGGTTCACTAGAACGATTGGGCATGTAACCTTTGGTAAAATTACTTTTAAATTTGCTGATTCGTATTATGTCGCCCACGCAATATGATTCTTGTCAAATGTCTTTATGTGAGTGTAATCCTCTATCTTCGTATGTTTATCTACATCATTTGGCTTCATTCCAGTGCTTCTATGCTAACGACTGTTGTATAAAGCACACGCAATGGTTCTGATAACACGTTCCGCAATTGCTGCCTTCTTTGTGCTATAGGTGGAGTAATGATTGACTCCATAACGCTGCATTAGTTAAAAAAAATGCTCATTGCAGAATTATTTTCTCGCATGTGTCTGCAAATGTTTAGGTTTCCAACCCTTATTGAAGATTGTTTGTTAATTCTATATAGTTTTTGTTCCAACACTAGGTAACCGTTAGAGTTTTCTTCAAAGGCTTTTTAGTCGCTAGTAGATATAAATCAAGATATCCTTTATCTATAGCATCACGATCCTCTTCAGGGTCAACCAGCTGTGTCAAACGATTTCCATCCAAATTAAACTTTATTGATAAATAGTATTATTTAGCGATGACATCCTAAAAAGCAATGGGATTGGCAACATCGCTGAGTCTCTTATTCTCCGTATCAAGTTGTTTATCATCAATAAGTTTAAACTGAGGGGTTAATTTCTTGATACTGGACATGTGAACGTCCAAATTTCTCAAGGGACATTTTAATTGCTATATGTTGACATGAATGCATTCTTATTTATACTCTTTAAAAAACGACTGGTTTTGAATGTACCCATGTTCAAATAGTTATTTTACAATTTCTATTGTCATTTATGACACCTGAGTTTTCCGGTAATTCTTCTGACCACAATCGTTCTAGATAACGAATTAGTTCACCTATATCATTCAAATATTTATATTCAATCGGACTGTCTGTTTGTTCCTTGAAAAACATAGCTCCACTCCCTTTGATTGTAGGCGATGGTGATAGCAAGGATTTAACCGTTTGTGTATACTTTTTGCTGCGGCTTCCTCGAATTTTCCCACTGACATCATAATCTCGCTTTGCAGCATTCGTAGCTTCTAAAATGCTTTTATAATGTTTTCTATCTTTTGAATTTACTAGATTTAAATTAGGTTCATTCATAATAAGCAAATCATATAAGCCTGGAGTCCCTTTATGCGAGAAGCACACTTTCTTAAATCATCTAATGACGGTGAATTGAAAGAGGGAGTCCTGTGAAATAATAGAACTTGAGATAGCGGGCTAGTGAGGGTAGTAGCGTGATTTCTGAAATATGAACGAGGGTGTTTTTTGGGTTTAACATCAGAGGGCTCCTCTTTAGGTTTTTACTGCTTTATCCGGATCGATTTTATTTACTACTTCAGTTAGAGGTTCTATTTGGGTCTTATAAGTACATTTAAATATTCTTTCATTATCAACTCGAGCAGTTTTAAGACTTTTATTTCTGCTGTATTATTTTAAGAGCCTAAATAATTTTGTGCTTTAATATCATCTTCTTGTTATCCATTGTAGCAAAACGGGTTCACTGAACAGGTTCCGGTTTACTCTAAAAAGATAGCTGTTAATACCTAAACGGATCAGTAACTACTAAGCTACTGAAAACAGTTTCATATATTATATATTCATTAAACGTTTGCAGCGAAACGGGTTCACTGAACAGGTACCAGTTCACCCTGAACAGATAGCTGTTAATATCTAAACACGTCAGTAACTACTAAACTAATGAACGCAGTATAAGATATTATATAGTGATCAAACATTTTCCTACCACCATTATCAACTTCGGCATCCTTGTTTATGACCATCAAACCAAACGGATCTCCCAACCCTTTAAACACATGTCCCGAAACACTAGTGTAAACTGATCATAGATTTATTGCAAATTTAGGGATATCTGCGATGTCGTACACATGTACAGGCATGGAAAAATATTGTCGCGGATCTGACTTATAATAAGTAAAATAAAGACAGTACAATCAGATCACGTGCTAAGTGAGATAGAATACACAACAAACTAAAAGCGCTGATCATTCATGTGTCTTTTGAGTAGGCTAGTATCAATGAATAATTACAACATTTTTATTTATAAACTAGACATACAGAGTGCACATTACAATAATTATAATTTTTTTTACTTTTTCACCTAAGTGGGTTGTACTGAACAATAGCATAATGGAGAATAACACCAAAGACAATGATTCCATTATCGAAAGTATTAGGGATTCCATTTCAAATTTGATACCTACTGTTGAGTTTTTTAAGGATTTATTTTGTTTACAGCAGTCTATTACAAATATTTGACATGATTTGGACTCGGAATAGTTGAATAATGCATCTTTTATCATCTTCACCATAGTAATCAAATGAGAATTTCAAAAAATTATGATAGGCAAGGTACGTATTGGTTAGCACTGAAGCTCAAATGGATCGCTTTATATGTATAATACTCAGAATTCATATGTACCTTAAGGTTTCTGATGTTAATATGATCAAAATTTCCAACCAATGCCGACCTTTTACCTTGTTCGAATGCAACAATTACCCAACGTGGTTTTTCAAGTTGCGTTAGTATGTCATATGTTTGACGTTTGTTTTAAACAGGTAACTGATATAACTCCTATTGACCCAATGGAATAGTAATAATAGAATTTTTATTGATTCCTTCAAACAATTTAAGTTTCGCAGCATCACTAAGTGTTAAGAGCGGTACTTTCCATTGAATATTATTTAAGGTTATTATTGCATCAACGTCACTATAGTAGCAGTTTGTATTGCGTCTGGATCGAATTAAAATCAGCTCTAGACGCATATTCACAATTATTCCAAATATGTGATTCAATGGTATGCATACTGTAAATGATTATTCTCCATTTTGCTCATCGAATTCTCTTTGTAATGGTTTGCCGCTTTGCTCTTGTTTGCCGTATAAGAATCCCTTAAGTGCAGACGTTACGACCTAATTCATAACAAATTTCTTCGAAAAGGAAAGTCGGAAAATTATTGTTTAAGTTGCATGACTTTTTATCATCTTCTTTTTTGAGTTCAAGCTTACCGTCTAGGTACAGAAAACTTATCGTAGATGCCGTAATTAAATCTTGACTTTGAATTAAGATGCGTATTTCTTCGGAACGTCCATATGCAAGAGATCCATAAGGAAGATAAGTGTAAATACCTGATTTAATTATAGTATCGTCAAAATGTAGGTTTAGAAAAACGTTTAATGATTAGGCCATTGCCGGTGAGAACTTCTAAATCAATTGACGTTAAAAAGTATTTCTCTACAGATGTTAACCGCAATGAAGGTTGATGACTAATTAATCACTTACTGTAAGGATGATCTGAATTTTTTTAAAGATGGAATTGGTCCCTGATTACTTCTTAGAACCATGTTCTTTTAGTTATAAACGTACTGTGAATGGTTCACTTTCACCAAAGTCTATTGTTTCATCCTTTTGATTAGTCAAGTTAATTATCATGTTACTAATTACGTCAGTGTTTACTTCTAAATATTGAGCATAGCTTGGAGTTTTCTCTAGACGATAACCTGGTGGTACGGAACCGTCAACCTCATATAATGCATTTGCAAGTTTCCCGTTTCGATATGATCCTTTTATAATGTTGCACTCTACGTGTAGGCTGTTGTGTATTTGAAAGGCTACCGAAGACGTGTGTAAAACATTTAGTTCTAATATTTTACACTCAAACCTAGCTTGCGAACAATGCTATTTTCTTTAGTAAAACTCAACCTCGAATAAACTGTTTATCTCACATTTAATTGTACTCTTGTTTAATCTAATGATAAACTTTCCTATGGGTATTTTAGATTTCAGATAATCGCTTATTTTGTCGAACTCATATACCCGTGCGGAATATTAATTACTTGCAAATGAGATGGATTTGTTCTAAAATAAAATCTACCGTTGCCTGTATAAATCTTTCTAACGCTATTGCAACCATAAAATTCAACCAATCTGCTAACGTATTTCTTCCCAAATCTAGTTCTCTCTGTGGATAGAATTTGTAGCTAGCTGTGTTACCAACGCCTTCGAAACTGAATGTTATTAATATAATTGAGAAATTTTAAGGTTGTACCTATTATTTATATAAAAATTTTAGGCATAGGTGTCCGCAAATAATAGTATTAAATTCTTGGCCATGGTTGTAATTATAATAAATTTTACGTCCCCGAAAGTGGTTAATCACTTCGATTGGTGGTCGAAGATCTTTACTATCGTAATAATATAACTATCTACCTCGCTTTTTGTAATAAACCCAATGCGTGAGTGCGTGCGCGTGCGTGTGTGTGTGTGTGTGTGTGTGTGTGTGTGTGTGTGTGTGTGTGTGTGTGTGTGTGTGTGTGTGTGTGTCTGTGTGTGTGGATGAATGCTAGTATCCACGATAACTCCAGAACGAAAATACCTAATACTAATAATTTTGTATTTGCTTTCGGCCAGGGTCTAATTATATTGGGGAAAAATCCAGTGGCAGGGGTTTATTAGTGTCAGTTTTTGGTTTTTATCAAATACTTCTAAAACAGCTGCATATTTCATAGATATGAAAATACAGATATACCCCTTGAACATTATGATTAATGATTAATTGTGTTCTATGCAATTTTTTGATACGATGCGTAATTTAGCTGCAAAAAAATTCTTAATGTAGAATTTTTTCAATATCTAAATAACGACTAATTTTAAAAGAAAAGGTGTATACATATTTTTTAAACAAAATTAAATTATAAATGACTTTTCTTTATAAAGTTTCTTAATATAACACAAGGTAAGTCTAAAAATTAATGAAACATGAATGAAAATGGTTAAACAGTATTATTGATATCTTATAGAAGCAGGCGGTTTTCGGATTTTTTTTAAGTTAACATGTATTTATGTGTATTAATCTCTATCTGACATGAAGTTTTAAACGACAGTTCATTCTGACATAGATTAATGTTTTTGCTTTTACAATGTTGCCTGCTTTCGCTACGAACGTATAAAAGATTATTTCATTTCTTTTAATTTTTTTTGCACGATTGAGCTTTTTCGTTTATTTACCGTATCTGTTTCCAAGACGGTAGGATATGTTTGCTGGTAGCGAGGCCCAACTCGTCGGTAAGTATTTTACTTAGCGATGTCTTTTACTTACCAACGTAAAATTATATATACTACCTATATGTCACAACAATAAGAACAAAAAATTTGGACAGTTCTATTTAAAACAGTATGAGCATCGCGAACATTAAGGGTTGTCCCTTACTGTTCTTGATACTCAATATACTATAAGTTCGCATTATTTTATTTAGTTATATAGTTATATCTATTAACCTCTGTCTTACATGAAGTTTTAAATGTCTGTTTGACATAGATTATTGTTTTGTTTTTACAATGTTGCTCATTTTCGTAATGAAATGTTATTAAATTTATTTCATTTTTTTAAATTTCCATTTTGTAAGTTGGAAGGTTTTTGGTGTATTTCTTCTAATCAATATCTGTTAACGGTCTTTCGGGTAATCTACTCAGTTTTTTGGAAACAGTTTTAAGTATTACGCACCACCAGATTTGCATTTATAACTTCTTCAATGTCTTTATATAGGATGGAATTCTTTCTCACGAAAACGACAGTAGCTAATAGTATAAGTTTTTTATGAAAAGATGCTCGATTGCAAGATTCAAGCAATTCCAATCGATAACTTATTTTGTCCTTTAGGTTGAATTGTACTGCTATACTATGAGCTTCGAATGTGCAAGAACAGCTGTTGTAGTTTTCTGTCATAACAGTTTTTAAAGGTTTATCATCTCCTTTAATCAGTTCCTATTTGTAATAAATACCAAGATTGGTAGACATGCGCACTGTTGATCATAGATGATGTCTCTTTCTTCGTTTACACTTGACCAATCAATTTGTTTTTCAGTTTCTTGAGATCGGAAAAATTGTAATTCCACATACGGATGCCATCTTAGAAGTTCATTCCATTCCTTCATGTCTAACACCACATTATTGCTTTCATCGCAGTTGCTACACCCCATACGGACTAATGGTGCAAGGTTGAGGTTGTACTGAATCCAATGTCGATATGTTCCGGGTTATACCGAGCATGCACAACACCAGTTACATGAGTCATTGACTAGGAATGCCTATTTTGCTTAACATCTGGTGGATTATTCCTTTCCCTCATTCAATTCTCACTTTCAGTTCAGGTTTTGGTTATATTTTTAAATTTCCAAGAATTGACAAACCTTTTAACCTAGAAAAAACGTTAATGAATCTGAGCGGTTCTAGGAACTGGTTAGATCTCTAAGAAGCATCAAGAGGTTGGTGACCTACTTTGGAAGTTCCTGTAGTTCTCAGTATCTTTACCCTAGTGCGATCCGTCATATCTAATCAGTAATATGGTTCCATGCTCTTTGAGGCATTTCCACAATGGTCAATATTTTCTTACATATGGCCATCAAGGTATTTTCGGCAATCATCAAAGGGACCGCTTCTGATAAACCCATAAAAGCTCATTTTGACTTACGGCAACTGCTAAAAGTCGGGCAATTAGGTCATTTTTGCGCTGCTTGGCTCTCAATTGACTTTATGGGGTTAAGGTTACTGTGGTGTAATGAACATAAAAAAAGATCTAGTACGGCAAAGTACAAACTTCAAATGACCGACTTTATAGATTAATTCCTATTACAAAGGAATTATAGTTTATGCTAATTAACCAAAAAAAGAAAATCAATTTGCACCTCGTCATAATAAAGAATTGAGCATCTAAAAGTATTTAATTTAAGGTTATCTTTGTAATAAGCAGATGTAATTTAGGTTGGGAATGCCGCATTTACACATTCGCAGAAGGTTCGATAACAATAGCACCGCAAGATTTTGGTGACAAAAAACTTCAAATGCTTTACAAAGTATTATTTTACTTGATTTAAAGCAGCGCAAAAAAGGTTCAATATTATTCAAGCTGATAACTGTACAGTGACTTGCTTTAATGCCGCGCTTAGCATGCGGTCTATCGTGGTATTGACGCTCGTTACGCTAGAACACATGTTTCGCTCTTGTAATATGAATTACTATTTCGTACTTCGTTTACAACTTGTGGAATAGATCCCAACGTAAATTGAATTCTGTACTGCAGAGCCAAACTTTAAAGTTCTTCTTTTCTATCTTATCTCCCTTGCAATATTCTGACTACCCACCTCTTCCATAGCTATTTGCCAGCGCTTATCAACAGATAATCAAAAATACTTTTGTAAAGATCCATAAATCCTCCCAAAAATCCGCAAATTAGTTATTAATTTATCCGTTTATTTTGCATTAAATCTGCTCCGGTGCATTCCAATAATTAATTATTCCCCCTTCTCCCGTAGTTAAGAAATCGGTTTAGATTTCGACGCAAGCACCCCACCCAAGCGCCCCCGCAATTATTTTGTCCAATCGCGGTAGGTCGCGGACTATATGAGCGTAACCGCGACGCGATATTAATTATCTTTTTACTTCTGTTCTGAAGTAAACATCTTACTTACTTCTCCGCCGAAGTCCTCGTGCCTTCGTTGCTGATTTCTAGTCTGACCTAGTTGGAATCAGAAACCGTTACTTTTACCTGCCGAACCATTATGGGTTAAGTCATAAATTTCCTAGCATTTACCAGACCAGTTTCCCATCCATCTTGATAAGGCCCACCTGAATGAACCCGTATTTTTTTGTATACATGTATAGGTTCTGTATATTGCTGTTGTATTATAGATTTAAGTGAAATAGTAACAGGTTTAAGTCAAATATTTAGAATTGTATTTTATGGGATTAAAAAGAGTGTTTGTTACGATCTGGAAGTTAGCATGAATTCTGCAAACCTCTACCAATGTCCGACCGAAGGTAAAGCCGGGCAGAGCAAATGGCTAATTAAACAATAAAAATACTCCTAATAAAATACTAATTTTTTGGGGTTTTTTAATGGTGTATTTTTATATTATACAATCTAAACGTTTCGATAACACTTCCAGTTATCTTCGTCAGAAGTAGTATCTATTAAAATTGTTAAAAATGTGACAATTTTGTGAAAGTTGAAAAATGAAAACATAAACATCAGCCTCCTATTAATGTAAAAGTTTGAGAAACGTACAAAGCCAACTATAGAATTAAATTTTAGTGAATAATAACTAGATCATTAGAAATTAAATATTGTTAAACTGTCTTAAAGATGACAAACCAAAACACCCTCTAACGATTGAACGCTAACAAGGAAAAATGTTAACCAACAAAACAATTTAATAAATTTTAATCAAGTTCTGATGTAAGTGTGAAACTGAGAGAAACGTCAACGTGTTATGTTAAATTATAATGCTGTGGTAATTTTACATATAATTGGTAAAGCATTTGCCTCAAGGCCTGGGAAAAACACAACAAAAAGCCTAGACAAAATTAAAATCAAAATCAAGACGTATCATTATGCCTTTTTTTAATTATAAGATGTCAAAAGCTATTTAAAGGGAGTTTTTCTTCTTGTTTATTAAAGTTATTAGGGTGTTTATATATTTCAATCGCTTCACGTTGTAAACGAACATAATAATGAGTTTGTCTTGAAAATATTTCCATATTGTCAAATTGAATGTCACGAGTTAGATTATTTAAGGCATGGTCAGCTACCGCAGACTTCTCTGGTTGACCTAACCTACAAACTCTCATATGTACTTTACGTCTTGTAGCAAAGCTACGTTTTGTTGTTCCAAAGTATACTTTTCCACATGAACAAGATAACTTATACACTCCGGAAGATGATAATGGGTTTGAAACATTTTTGGGTGATCTTAAATTTTCTTTAATTTTTCTTGTAGGTTTAGAAATAGTCCTAATGCCATATTTAATTAGGATTTTTTCAATTCTATCTGCAACATTAGCTATAATAAAAATAAAAGCAGTACCAACATTAAGAACTGGTTTTTCTCTAAGGTTATGTCTAGATGGTTTAATAAATTCTGTAAGTGAATAGCCATTATCTTGTAAGGATTTTGTTAAATATTTACATTCATTCTTCAAAAATTCAAGGTCACAAATTCATTTGCTCGATCTACTAAAGATTAGTTTCCCCAATTTTTTGACGTGAATGGTTGTAGTATAATTTATGAAGTGTGTGTCGGCTTTCTGTAAACCTTAAAAGATAGTGAATTATTATTTTTAGATATTGATAAGTCAAGAAATGGTAAATTTTGACATATCATGCCAACCGTCAAAACGTAAAATTTGATAAATTATACAAACAACAAAATAATAGACCATCTTTTGGTTATAAAAAAAAAGTTATAAACCTTTATGATAATGTTGTTTCAGATTATGTTATTGAAGCACTTTCTAAAGGAGGAAGTTTTGCGATAACACCAAGAGTAATACCTTTTGAAGATATAATTTCCAATATCGAAAACTCCATTAAATCATTACCTTTTGATGCTACTAATGAAGTTAGATATAGCACCGTTAGCACATTACGTAAAACAAAACCTCCAAAGAGCAACTTATCCTTTCGTCAGCGACGTGCTTTACTCGATCTTAAACGCAATGAAAGTATAATAATATTAAAATCAGATAAAGGTAATGCAACTGTTATATTAAATATGAATGATTATAACATTAAAATAAAACAATTGTTTGAACCAGAGACATCGTGAAATACCAAAAGATTCTACAAAAAAGTTTCTTTTAAAAACTAAAGAGTTTATTAAATTATCATCTGCTCCTGAAGAAATAAAAAAGAAACTAACTCTGAAGCTATTTCACCAAAACTATATGGTTTACCAAAAATCGATAAACCTAATATTCCTTTTAGACCTATTCGTTAGTGCAATTGGTTCTCCTACATATAATCTTGAAAAACGTCTTACATTTTTATTACAACCATATATAGGTAAAACACCCCATTACATTAAAAGTTCTGCCGACTTTGCTGACAAAATGCAAGTTTCAAAATTGAAGAGGGTGATATAATGGTTAGAGTGATGTGGTTTCACTTTTTACAAATGTCGCTCTAAAGGAAACTATTGAATACATTGATCATTTTTTTTTCAAAAGATATAACCGTTAGTTTTCAGTACTGTCTTACTACGACTTATTTTCAGTGGAATAATGAACAGATTGATGGTGTAACAATGGGTGGTCCCCTTAGTCCTGTTATAGCTAATTTTTACATGAAAAAATTTGAAACATTAGCGTTACAAAACACACCTAACAAACCTTCAGTTTGGAATAGATTTCTAGATGACACATTTGTTATTAGGAGACAGAGAATTAGGCATTGCATGAGTTTTTTGGTTTTTATAAATGGTATACTTCCTAGCATTTAGTATGCCATGGAAAAAGAAACTAGTGGAAGTTTGCCATTTCTTGACATATTAATATCTAAAAATAATAATACACTATCTTTTAAGGTTTACAGAAAGCCGACACACACACACACACACACGCACAGCACACGCACGCGCACGCAAACAGACGCGCACGCGCGACGCACTGCGCATCACTCGAACGCGCACGCGCACGCACCGCACACGCACACGCACGACACGCACACGCACACGACACGACACGCACAACACGCACACGCAACGCACACGCAAACGCACACGCAAACGCAAACGCAAACGCAAACGCAAACGCAAACGCAAAACGCAAACGCAAACGCAAACGCAAACGCAAACGCAAACGCAAACGCAAACGCAAACGCAAACGCAAACGCAAACGCAAACGCAAACGCAACAAACGCAAACGCAAACGCAAACGCAAACGCAAACGCAAACGACAAACGCAAACGCAAACGCAACAAACGCAAACGCAAACGCAAACGCAAACGCAAACGCAAACGCAAACGCAAACAAACCAAACACAAACACAAACACAAACACAAACACAAATCACAAACAGACACACACATTCACACACACATTTCACACACACACACACACACACATCACACACACACACTGATAGATACCTTCATAAATTATCAACCACCATCCACATCAAAAATTAGTGATAATATATATTTTAATCGAGGAAAAACGTATTTTGTACCTCTGATATTTTTGAAGAATGAAAAAATATGTTAACAAGGTATCCTTAGAAGATTTCACTTTTTACAAATGTCGCTCTAAAAACTATTGAATACATTGATCATTTTTTCAAAAGACTATAACCGTTAGTTTGATCAGTACTGTCTTACTACGACTTATTTTCAGTGGAATAATGAACAGATTGATGGTGTAACAATGGGTGGTCCTTAGTCCTGTTATAGCTAATTTTTACATGAAAAATTCTGAAACATTAGCGTTACAGAACACACCTAACAAACCTTCAGTTTGGAATAGCATTTCTAGATGACATTTGTTATTAGGAGACAGAGAATTAGGCATTGCATGAGTTTTTGGTTTTATAAATGGTATACTTCTAGCATTTAGTATGCCATGGAAAAAAACTAGTGGAAGTTTGCCATTTCTTGACATATTAATCATCTAAAAATAATAATACACTATCTTTTAAGGTTTACAGAAGCCGACACACACACGACACACCACACGCACACGCACACCACACGCACGCACGCGCACGCAGCGCGCACGCGCACGCGCACGCACGCCACACGCCACTCACACGCGCACGCGCACGCGACGCGCACGCACACGCACACGCACGACACGCACACGCACACGCACACGCACACGCACACGCACACGCACGCAACGCAAACGCAAACGCAAACGCAAACGCAAACGCAAACGCAAACGCAAACGCAAACGCAAACGCAAACGCAAACGCAAACGCAAACGCAAACGCAAACTCAAACGCAAACGCAAACGCAAACGCAAACGCAAACGCAAACGCAAACGCAAACGCAAACGCAAACGCAAACGCAAACGCAAACGCAAACGCAAACGACAAACACAAACACAAACACAAACACAAACACAAACACACACACACACACACACACACACACACACACACACACACACACACACACACACACACACACACACTGATAGATACCTTCATAAATTATCCAACCACCATCCACATCAAAAAATTAGTGTAATTAAATATTTAGTCAATCGAGGAAAAAGGATTTTGTGACCCTGAATTTTTGAAGAATGAAAATAAATATTTAACAATATCCTTAGAAGATAATGGATATTCACTTATAAATATTAAAAATGCTATTAATAGGTGGTAGGCATGTATACTCCATGCCAGCCGGGGAGGTACCACTACCCTTACCATGGGCTCCTTAATATTGGGTCTCCGATTTTCTGAGCTCGGTAAGGGCTGCCGGTTCCCTTTTCCATCATCCTTAATCTATTCTGATCCTTATTCTTCCTTCTCGCCCTCACTGTCTTCCTATCGGATTAAAAGTCCCAAATTAAGAAATAAGATGGCTGTGGTTTCTAGGGTTATAAATTCCGGACGTAAAATCCTGCCCCACTCGGATGTCCGGGAGGGCAGGGCCCAAGCGACCTCGGTCATCGAAAGTATCAACTTTCTGATTCACTACTGCAACATCCGCGGTATCAGGACTAATCTTAATGCTATTAACCAACATCTTGAACAATTACAACCTGATATATTGTTTCTATCTGAAACACAAGTCTCCTCTGAAAGCTCCGAGTCACCCGACTTGCAATTTCCTCAATACCATCTTCACTCTAACTTTCAATATAAAGGAGCCGTATGTGCGCACATCAAGGACAGAATTGCTTGCAAGAGGGTTTCTTCCTTAGAAAATAAAAATTTTGACGTGATTTGGTTTAAACATTCTGGTCCTAATTTTGTGAAATTCTACTGTTGCATTTATAGGTCTCCTAATGACAGCAACTTTCAAGACTTCTTCGATTACCTTAGTATGAAAGTTGACTATCTCCTGTCTCAGTTTCCATCTTGCGATATCTCGTTTGTAGGCGATTTCAATGTTCATAACTCTAATTGGCTTCAATTTTCATCTACTACAAATCCCGCTGGTCATAGTGCAGAAACATTTGCTATTTCATGTGATCTCACACAAATGATTTCTGAACCCACAAGAATCCCTGATAACCCTAACCATACTCCACATCTTCTAGATCTCTTTCTTACATCAAACCCTCTTGTTTATAAAACTTCCGTTCTTTCGCCTTTAGGTCTTTCCGACCATTGTCTAATAAAAATCATTTCTACTGTACCTAATTCCACTGTTGTTCGCAAAACCGATAGAACTTTGTGGTGTTTAAGTCAGCTCGATGGAGTGATTTACGGGATTTCTGTGCAACCTTTCCATGGCGTGAATATTGTTTTAAGTCGTCCTCTTCTTCGGACATCGCTATTTCAGTATCTGAAGTCATCCTCATGGGAATGGAGTTATACATTCCGAAAAAACAGTACCGTGTAGGTCATTCACGTTCCCAACCCTGGTTCAATAAGGCTTGTTCTGATGCAATATATTTAAAAAATAAATGCTACATTAAATCGAAATCTAATAAATCGGTTGACAGTCATGTAGAATACGTTGGTGCTAGAAATATCTGCAAAAGTGTCATCACTAAAACTAGAAAGTTGTTCGAACAACGAAAATGCAATGAACTAGCTACATCTCCTTTAGGCAGTCGTAAATTTTGGTCTTTAGCAAAAACCATTAGTAAAAACTTTCGAACAACTTCATTTCCCCCCCTGACGTCTATTAACGGATCGGTAGTTGCTGATTCTGTAGACAAAGCCAACGTTTTTGTGGATTTGTTTGCATCAAACTCGTGTCTCAATGATTCTGGAAAAGATGTGCCCCTAGTCAACTCTTCTTCATACGTTATGAAACCAATTCATTTTCGGCACAAGCTCTTGGAATCGAACATCAGTAGGCTTGATCTCAATAAGGCGACTGGCCCAGACGGTATCCCAGCTATTGTCTTAAAGAAATGTTCCCCGAACTAGTACCAGTCCTATCTAAGCTCTATACGATCTCTATATCTTCTGAATTCCCTTCATCATGGAAGTTAGCAAATGTTTAACCTATTCCCAAAAAGTGATAAGACCGATCCCTCAAATTACAGACCAATTGCCATCACTTCCATTTTGTCTAAAATCATGAAAAAGCCATCAATCAGCAACTGCTCACGTTCCTTGAAACTAACAAACTCCTTAGTGACCACCAATATGGGTTTAGGCAAAGTCGTTCAACAGGCGATCTTCTTTCATATGTGACCCAAGTTTGGAACAATACAGTAGAGCAGTCCGGTGAAACAGTTGTAGTCGCTTTAGATATCTCAAAGGCATTTGACCAAGTTTGGCATAAGTGTTTACTTGCCAAACTCACCTCGTTTGGGTTAAATGATACGCTTATCAACTGGGTTTCTAGTTTCCTTGGTAAAAGACGAATACGTGTCGTAGTTGATGGTTTTTTTCAAAAGAAGTTAGCATTAACGCGGGCGTACCACAGGGATCCGTTATAGCGCCTATACTTTTTCTGCTGTACATAAACGACCTTATTTCTTCAACAACTAACCCCACCCATTGCTTTGCTGACGATAGCACTCTTCACTGTAGTTCATCTGTCTACTCATAGTGATAATCCACCTTCTATGTCAAATCAAGAAATTAAAGCTGAAATGGCAAATTCAATCAACAAAGACATTCAACGTATTCTCGAATGGGGAAGCAATAATCTAGTTAAATATAATGCTGACAAAACACAGTGTTGCCTTATGTCCGCCAAAAAAGATCGATCATTTCCTGTTGTAAGTATGAATGGCTCAGTTCTTAAGTTTTCAGACTCTATTACTCTGTTGGGTATGACTGTATCTTCAAATCTCTCATGGGTTGACCATCTTCTGTCTGCTACCAAAACAGCTGCTCGTAAAATAGGCTTTTTGTACAGATCTAAGCAGTACTTTACCTCTCGACAACTCCTGCTGCTGTATAAGGCCCAAATTCGGCCTCATCTGGAATATAATTCTCACCTTTGGGTTAGTGCTCCCCAATACTCTCTCGATATCGTTGATCGTATTCAAAAGAGAGCGATTAGGCTTATAGATGACCCATCCTTAACTTCTCACATACAGTCCCTTGAGCATAGAAGGATGGTTTCAGTTCTTTCTTTGTATTATCGTTATTACAACAGCTATTGTGCTGGTGAATTACATTCTTTGATACCATCTCCGGCTATCTTTGCGAGAAACACTCGGTTCGCTCATTCACATCATCAGTATGCAGTACAAATCTCCACTTGTCGTACCAAACGGACGCAATCCATATTTTTCTACACGGCTTCTAAACTCTGGAATGATCACCCTAGTTCCTGTTTTCCTCTCACTTATGTTATGAGAAAATTTAAGGTAGCTGTTAATAGGCATCTATTGGCAATTCATTATCCCTCTATCCATCCTCCTAAGTGTTCCTGAGTGCTTTAGCACGATAGGCCTTATTTAGCCTGTTCAGGTCCACAATCATAAAAAAAGAAACACCTTCTAGACATAACCTTAAAAAAACCAGTTCTTAATGTTGGTACTGCTTTTCTTCATTTTATAGCTAATGTTACAGACAGAATTGAAAAAATCCTAATTAAATATGGCATTAGGACTATTTTTAAACCTACGAGAAATATTAAAAACCATTTAAGGTCATCTAAAGATGTTTCAAACTCATTGTCATCTTCCGGACCGTGTAAGTTATCTTGTTCATATGGAAAGTATACATTGGAACTACAAAACGTAGCTTTGATACAAGCCGTAAAGAACATATGAGATTTTGTAGATTAGGTCAACCAGAAAAGTCAGCGGTAGCTGACCATGCCTTAAGTTATCCTAATCATGGCATTTAATTTGACAATATGGAAATGTGTCTCAAGACAAACTCATTATTATGTTCGTTTATAACGTGAAGTTATTGAGATATATCAACACCCTAATCATTTTAATAGACAAGAAGAAAATCTCCGTTTAAATAGGTTTTGGCATCTTATAATTAAAAAAAGGCATAATGATACGTCTTGATTTTGATTTTAATTTTGACTTTTGATATGTCTAGATTTTTTGCTGTGTTTTTCCTAGACCTTGAAGCAAATGCTTTACCAATTATATGTTAAATTACCACAGCACTATAATTTAATATAAGTAGTTGAAATTAAGATTAAAATTTAAAAAATTACAAGAAACGTTCTGCATTATGCTTTTCATTGTTAATAGCACTTACAATTATTGACAAAGATATCTCTTTGTTAGATTTAACTGGATTATTTTAATCGATATCATATTTATATTTGTGGATGATTTTATCCTTTTCAAATTGAAGGTTTTCACAACTTTACTCTTACATCATAAGTTGATTTTGTTAAATGTGTTTTTTGGCTCAAACTGTTAAATTAATCGCAAGTTGATGTTTACTTTCTTTAATTTTACAACTTTCACAAAATTGTTTCAATTACTCTAACAATTTTAATAGATAATATTACTACTGTAAGTGACATCGAAACGTTTATATTGTATCATATAAAAATACACCAATAAGAAACCCAAAAAAGATAAGTATTTTATTATGTTTAATAATGATGAAAGTTTACATTTTAATAAAAGTACACCTTTTTATTATAAATAGGTAAGGTGGTTACACTTTTTCAGTTTCATATATTTCATTAATAAGTAGAAATTCAATGTCAATTTAATACTGTTGATTCTTTTTCTTACGCTTAATGCAAATGGAACAACAACAAATATGAATGCGCAAGTAGAGTAGGAAGTGTTATAAATACCAACCTAAAGCTTCAATTAAGCTTGAAAAGTAGCTAAGTAATGAAAAACCAATATCAATTCTCCAATTTGATGCGTACCTTTAAGAAGTAAATCAACTAGTGAAACTTGTTCAATGTACCCCAAGTCATGCTTATTTATGTTCTATTCATAATATTTCTTTTATGTTTGGTTATACGGAAATTATTTCAATTTTGTAAATTTGTAAATAGATTTGTGCACGTCTGAAAATTAATTACGTACGTGTGTTATTTCTGCGGAATTGAAATCTTAGGAACACGTAAATATATTTTACTTAATCTATACCAATTTTGTGGTCTAACGATCGAATAAATATTATTATTATTATGTTACCTTATTAATGCAAATTCCTGGATGTGTTGGTAGAATAACTTTACACATAAAACATAAGATTTTAAAAATGTAGTATATTACTTGCGTACGGTTTTTTTTTTCAAAGCTCGTTAGCTAAGCGAATCCGGTAATTAAATTCAATAAATTTTTAATAGGTTTTGGTAGAATATCAAAATTACATCTGAGTTTGTTTGCCTTAAGGAACCGATACAAAACTTTTATCTTTTCAGATAAATTTTTGTTTCGTTAACAAAAATTACCATAACCAATGAGTGTAAAAACACAATATTTTTTTAGAACCCCTTATTATAAAAGTTTGATGAAATTTTTATTAGAATAAAACAAAGGTGGTGCTAAGGCAAATATGTTATGATGGTCTAAACTTTTTTTTTGTATATGTTACAGTTACTGTACTAAAAAGATAACGCACAAAAGTTAACTCGTTAAAAGTAAAAGTAATAAAAGTCAAATCCTCAACCAAACTTATAAGTGCAAAACATATGGCTTTTCCGTTCTCGACTTTTAATACCTAATATAAAAATATATTTTCATGTTCCAAACCTCTGGGTGAAGTTAGATTGGAGATGGCTTAAAATTGTAAAGGAGACCTGGGAAAAATGCAGACACAAATCCATTTCAAGTTGTGATTGGTTATACATGTAGACATTTCGTTCCCGGAAAAACGTTACATTACAGTATATCAACCGACACGTAATGTTTCCCTTTTATACCAATGACATGTGTGGTTATTGTAAACGAACTTAAGAAAGTTACTACAAGATATGTCTAATGTGATTTTTCTTCAGTTTACAAGATGCGGAGTGAGTTTGAAGGGTTGTAATATCTTTAATATAGTTTTGTCATCTTCAAAATAAAGTAAGCTTTCAAGTCAACTTCCCGAAAATTAGATTTATTTCGTTGTACTTCGTGTTGCTCTATAATCAGTTAACTGTAATAAACGTCAAGTAAAGTTTTTCTTTTCTAACTTAAACAATTTTAATTATATAGCCTAGTACAAAGTCAATTACAGTATTAAAACGACAACACTGAATTATTTTTAAAGTTAGACCTAACCTAATTTCTTAAAATTCGTTCACATAGTGTGGTCTGTACAAAAATATCTGTTCAGAACCATCTTAATTACCTTAATGTAACCATATACGTTGTTATGGTGTTAAATGTCTTTTAAGCAAATGAACTTAATTTTATGTGGTTGTTTTATACGCACAAAATTTAGATAAAAGTAATTAACTTTAGGTTAAGTTACATTACTTGGACGATCGAAACTGGCATTCTAAATTTGAAACAATAATGAAATTTGAAATAGAACAAACTGGAAACACCGTTAAGTACCAAAGTATTCTATAAATAAAGTTTATTTTCTAGAGTAACCAACTTAACAAATTTAAAAATCATCTTCTCGTGAAAGTACACGCAAGGAACTGCAAAGAGCTGAAATCCTTTACTTAATTAATTACTTATTAATTAACAATTTCTTTCTCATTATTAAACCAGCATTAACAAATAATCGATGTCATACCACTCCATCATAAATTTTAAAGATTTTAGGCGTCAGAGTCCTCAATATTTTTCACCGCCCACGTAAATTGCTGAAGTCATAACAGAAGCCGTGTCTCTCCACACCTTTATTACAGTAATACTATTCGCGTTCGAAGATCTGGTATTCAGTGGGTACACGATCTGCTTAGCATTCGAGAGGTAATGGGTTATTCCCGATACCGTCTACCTTGTATGAGGTTTATCAGGGGGTTTTCCTCATGTTCATATTTAGGCCTATTCCCGATCAAAACCCTAACTCCTTAACGTATGTATGTTGGGAATTCGTCACTGTGGCTGAAAGAGCTTGGAAAGTTCAAGCAGCCTGCCCTTCTCCTTGGCGTAGGAATGAAACAAAGCAAAGCAAGAGTAAATCACGGAGTCTTTGTAGTTTTAGGGTCTCTGCTTGAACACCAAGGAGTGTTGTCTCGACCAGGCATTTTCTGCATTATGGCTCTACATGGGCGGTCCCTCGTCTGGTGTTACACGATCAATCCACACTAGAGTCGCACAGACTTATTAAAATAAGTTAAAATAACCTATAATAGAATTGAAGATATATCACAAGACGCTACGACTATCGGAATTTTTCAATAAAACGTCTGGAGCTACATGCTAGAATTTTGAATGATGGTAGATGACAAGTCAGTTCCCCTCTCAAAAAATGCTTTCTCAACTTCAAGCATACATTCTTAAAATCCATTTAGGCATAATAATTCTAATTAATGCCAAAGTATTACATATATATCACTATATATAGAAATCGCCAAGTTTTAGAACTGTTAACAACGCTACCTAAAGTTTGCATGAAATAAAATATTTGGTAAATCCCAACACTTGTACTTTCTTCATAAAAGATTCACAATGATCGCAAAAATTCTACAACTTTGCAGAACTCATAGTTAATAGCCGAGCAAAAATTAATTTATTTTTGGAAGAGTACATCTGATTAAATAATTGTCAATTTTATTTTACAGAAGTGCAATCATGAACCGATTATAGGTATTTAAACCTTGAATGGATTATGGCAAATACTGTAACTTCTTATTCAGACTTTCAAACATCAAATTCCCTTCATAAAATAGACTGTATTTCAACTTGATAAATATGTATCTTATTCAATAGAAAATTATACGCAATGGACTGTAGTTAAAGGGTAAACAATAACCTTCACGAAATTATTTATATAAGGCAAAGGTAAACATAACGGTGCATCAGTTATGAGTAAACTTCTTCTTTAATAACGAATGTAATTAAACGTAAAGCTTCTCAAATGAAATTTGAATACACTAAGTTCGTTAATCACATAGTCAGCACAATAGTCATAAATAATTACTTTGTACACCACTAAAAATAAGGTATAAAACTGGTAGATATCGCACAAGGATTGACAATTTCGTGCGAGCTTAATGTACACTATTTTTACTACGAACATCTAATATTTCAGCTTTTTTTATCAAGAAATCATAATCATGCCCTAACAAATATTGTAGTTCGTAATTATTATGAATTTAAAGACGATGCATGCTCATATTATTAATGTGAACAGTAAGCGTGGCGACTTTGATCGCGACCGAACTCGCTGTCAGGCCGATGGCAACCGATATTTGCTACGATAACTTATAGAAAAGCAATGCGAAAGTGAAAAGCACACATGTTTTTTACTTTGATATTAGGTACAATGAGAAATCGAAACGCATTAGTGTGCGAAAGTATTATTTTCTGAACGGTTAATTGTGCGATATGAATCACTTTCGTACATGGTCGTAGGAAAAATAAATAACATTCCATTGAATTTATTTGTCACTCATTTGTAAATGTATTAAGTCAGCTTGTTGCCTTAACTAGTAGTAATTTTAGATTAGAAAATTCTATTTTTCCGCACGCTTCTACTTTTCTACACGCGCCGTGCGGCAAAGTACTTTACCGCACGCTAAATAATAACCCTAAAATACAATTATATTTGCAAATTAATGCAAGGTATTAAAGCAATTTATAGTTATCAAATTCGTCAAGGTTATCTTCTCTGTTATCATTGGCTATAAATTTGCAAAATGTATCGAATGGTACATTTTATATTAATATTGTCATTAACCAATAAGTAACTAATAAACTTGTTTGTTTATATTTAGTTATTGAGTATCTAATTAAATGTTATTTTTTTATTCTCCTCACGCTCGTAGAAAAAATGTTGTTCCTAACACATACGGAAAGTGTCTTTTCCGCACTCGACCGCATGTCCAAACTCCGCTTGGCGTCATTCGGACAACTGGGGTCGCGTTCGGAAAAGTATCACTTTCCGCACTAGTTAGGAAAATAACTATTACAGATTAGGGACAAAAGTTTTTGGTTATTTACAAGTTAGAGACGACCGTACCTTGTTCATATAGGTACTGATTAGAAACTTGCTTAATTGACCTATACCTAAACTGCTGACATACCGGGCAGAAATAAGCCACAATTTTGCTGAATTACTTTATTAAATTTTATTAAATACATAAATAAAAAGTTTACCTCGAGTAGTAGTTGAACCTACGACCTGTACTTTGCTAGAGTACTGCGCTACCAACTGCGCTATCGAAGTACAAATCCCAATGAATGTAAATTTTGTCCTTATGTATATGGAACTGATGTAAATTCTAAATTGAATGAGGTAACAATCAAATTACTTATATTAATGGAATGCGAGCCTGCAATATCGCAAGGATTCACACATACCAAAGCAACTTGACTAATATTAATTTATTATAAGTTTTATTAAACTTTCAAATAATATTTAGCGATAATTATAAATTATTATTAACATTTGAAAAATCGGTTGTATTACTATCATAAATATTAAAGGTCAGTAACTATGATTTCCACAAATCCTAAATTTTTCGAGTCCATTATGCCTTGGTCCTGCACAATCTAAAGATTCTGTTGAAGCAAGCGGAATGTTATTCGGCCATTCACTAATAGCATTGTTAACAGCAAACATATTTTTGGACATCGAAAGTTTGTTGTTAACGAAATCTTCCACATAACTGGTGGCAAGATTCGCTGACTTCCATCCTCCTACTCGTTCCAATGCCAAAATATAGCCACACGCATCGGCAACCATGGTGGCTTGTCATGTGTGGATGGTTGAGTGCCACATTTTTTTTTCTTCTTTTTCTCGCTCCCACATTATCGAATTGTTGGTGTTAAAACGCTCATAAAGCAAGAATTAAATTGACGTATCTTTCGCTATTGATTTTCATTGAGCTCATTTCAAAATGTTTTTTGTCGGTGTTACGGTTTAGGTTAAGGTTTAGTTAGTTAGAATATAGTTTTAAAATTAAAACCGTAATTTGTTGTTAAGTAAATTAAAATAGGGTTTGAAGAAGTGTGAGATGGGAATATTAAGTTGGTTTTGTGTTGCCTTTCTGAGTTTGTGGCACAGTTGGATATGGATGCCACTAGTCTTTCTTTATAAAGTTCATAGGTTCGTTTTGGTTAAGATTTTTTATTGTAGAAGGGGGAAGTTCATTTGAGCTACAATGTGTCCTGAAGCGAAAGTAAGTGCATGATATCTCTTCGTGGGATAGAAGGCTGTCTTGTATGAGAGCTGATAATGCAGTTGATGTGAAAGATTGACTTTGAAAAAATATGACGCAAGTGTGTTAGAGATAATGTCTGTGCATAGGAGAAGAATGTTCCTTTTTGGCGGTTAATTAGTCAGTCTTAAGTTGGACGGCAGAAAGTTAAGCACGTAGGCACGCGCGCGGTGACGGTGGTTAGGTTAAGTATCAGACATGGGGGATTATGAACGTTTCGTAGGGATTATTTACCCAAACACCTATTGGTGGATATTGTAGAGGTTCAACACTTCAGGTATTGTGTCATGTACATTAGTTGCTAAAGGAGCACACCAGTCAACCGCCCATACAATCAGTCGGCTTAGTAGACAAAGAACTCACTGTATATAGAACCTTTGTAAATACATATAAAAATGTGATTTCGCGTATATAATACCAGGTGTAATAGTTAATGTCGCCAGAACTCTGAACTATTGGTTATCGCCTTAGTCCTGTGAATACAGTTAACTAGTTAGTTAAAAGCTTAAAGTCAGGGAACAAGTTATTTCGGGATCGCTGTGGTTGACTTTCGAGAGGTTGACGAGAGGACATCCCCGCCGGGCCGCTAACGTAGGGGCTTATTCCTTCCAAGCTAATCTTCGCTGCGAAAAGGGGCGAGAAATACTAAGGAGACGTCGAGGAGGTAATCCCTTTGTGTGCCTATTTACTTTATTTGTGTTGGTTTTATGTGATTAACGTTTATTCATCAAGTGAATGAACGCATCGGTTCTATATTTGAATGTTTCAAGCGAACAAATTGATTTCATTCGTGCAACTATTTATTATTGTTGCTTTTGGTGTTTGTTTGTATGTATGTATTCAAAGTTTCACGTTGTAAGATTGGTAACTTTTAAATGATCCGAATTAATTCTCGTATTTTTGAGGTTTAATAAGCAACTCAATATTGCAAATTTGAGAACATTAACAGCAGAGGAGTTAATTCCGTTAAAGCGTTTATTACCTAACATTTTCAATTCTAAGTTTAAGAAATTAGGCGTTTGAACTGCCGCTGGTGTATATTGTGTGTATTATTATTTAGTTTGATTTATTTAATACATTTATTTTGAAAGTGATCCAAGGGAAAATTCACGATCTGAAATGATTCGTTTTTTTTTTTTTTGAATAAAGCATTTATTTAACGTAACGAATTAAGGGTTTTCATTAGCCATCAATTAGTTTTGTGTTTATTAACTTTTCAATAATCAGCGAAATATTTAGTGTTCAGTTTTGTGTGCTTTTTTTTAAATGCGTTGGGTGCAGTAACGTAAAAATAATTTAAAAAGGCCGTTGACCCAACAGCTGATTTGAGCATACGCCTTACTACTTTAAATGTGTGGCTATTTTGTAGATTTTTACAGATAGAGATGCCTGGCCTTAACCAGCGTACACCTGAAATTTAATGGCCGCGTAAGGTAAGTTAGTATTTGTCTGTTTAACTAACTGTACTTTGTGTGATCCCAGTTGTGCTCTCCCGATTTTGTTTTAAAAACAGTCTGGTGCTCATGATTAAGGCGATTTGATTTTTTTTAAAGTGCGACAACCCCGACTTACGACTTACAGTAATACAGCAAGCCATCCTGAACATTAAAATTCTGTAACAAGGTCACGACCCATATACCTCACTGAGCATTCGGCACATTTTCATTACCTGTTACATTCCGTTTTCACCTGTAACAGGCCCCGGTTCGACGAATAATGTGGCCAGTATACGGGTTTTTTAATCCAAAATACTTCGTAATTTTCTTTGGTATTCTACTAAACATGTTGGTCAGCTATAAGACAAATACATTTTCCACTTAGATGTTAAAAAAATGCAAACTATCTGAAGCAGGGGGCGTAGACTTGCATACTTTGTATACAAGCACAAGGCTGAAAGCAACACCCATCATCTGTTACAACAAAATTTCTCGTTGTCAAATTTTTGTTTCCCGGAATTTTACAATAATGGATTTGCCAATGTCTTCCACGTCGTTCAACTTCAAAGAAAGTAATTCATCGTATAGACAACAGCTGAAAATTCCAAAGATTGTAATAAATTTAGCAAGTAACCAATCGTTATCGGGGAGCTCCTAACAGAAACTTTTCAACTTCTTCCTTGGTTAATACTTTCGCCTTTTTAGGGTTGTAGCGCTCACTTTTCCGTTTTAGGAATGAAAGTGTATTGCGACATATATAAATAACAATTAAACATGTGTGCTTTTTCTATAAATCATTTACAAACCTGTTAGCTTGAAAGTTTTCATTCATTTCTAAACATCTCTTCAACATGCTCTATTTGGACTGTATCGAACTTAAACTAAACATTTCTTACAGCTGATTTAAATAAAACAGCAGGACGTTTTCTGTCACCCAATTATCTCGATTTTTTTTAAATCCGCATATTCTCGATCGTTCCTTTCAGGCGATTTCTGTGGCAATAAATTTGCTACTACCCTGGTCGACTCGTTTCTTATAGATTCTGATACGTTCGTTTTCAATAATTCGAATTGTGTGAGTTTACTGTAAATAATAAACAGTAAAATAAACGATAAGCGCCGTCGTCAGAGTAACGATGTCAAGGGTAACGAGACATTTATGAAAATATAATAATTGTTATGAAAGAAAGGGAAAACTTAATTTCATTGTGAGTTTTCGGTTTATTTACAAATCAAGAACAAATAAAATATTATACATGACACGCCAAGTAACCGTCCTTACTGGCTCAAGTCATCCTCATTCTATCGCCAGTTAAAATTGTTTTACCTGGCTTGTAATGTAAAATACTATTAAAGAAGCTTGCCGCTAAATTCACTCATTTAGCGCTATTCAATTTTCTAATCGTTTTAAGTGAAGTTAGGCGATACGTCATTTCAGGGATTAAACCCCAGCACGTTTATGTGTTTACATCTACAGTGAGTCCCAGAATTTAGGTCTAAATTCATTTAAAGTTCTAGGGTCTAGTTTTTGGACAAACGCTCGGACACGTCGATTTTTAATTTCGACTGCGGTTTTTTTAGCGGTAAAATTTTGTATATAAGGTCGCCCAAAAATAGGTTACAACTACCAACATGATTTTGTCAAATGGAAACACTTGTTTTTTATTTCATTTTCTGAATCTGCTTTGAATTTTGAGTAAATCTCATGTGTCATATCCTATACCTAAAGTCAACAGATCTCGAGGAATTTGCAATTGAACGTATCAACAATTAAGACCGTATCAAGGAAGGTGGCCTTTGTTTTCTGTCAAAAGGAACAATTTATTCAAAGACTCAACAACAAATCAAATCTAATGTTCAAAATGTGCACCATTTGCGGTTTGACAATAGCCAAGGCGATGAATGAACTCTCTTTGCACGTTTTCAACCACTTCTGGAGTTATGGCACGTACTTCTCTTCTGATTTTCTGTTTCAATATATCCAGATTGTTTGGCATGTCAACATATACCTTTAGTTTGATATAATCCCACAGAAAAAAATCCAATGGGTGACCTAGCAGGCCATTGATAGGTCCTCTCCTTCCTATTAGGAAATGTTTCATCCAAAAATACACCATTTCTGAAAGGACAAATGTTGAAATTCGACGTCAGAGATAAATCGACATACGAAATGAAAACATGTTCCTATTGTTAATGCATGACCTTGGATACGATTACTTTGCAATCTTTTTGTAAAGACAATATCTATTTCTTTTCGTAAATATCTCAAGATCTACTGACTATAGGTATAGGACATGGTACATGAACTTTACTCAGAATTCAAAGCAGATTCAGAAAATAAAATAAAAAACAGGTGTTTCCATTTGAAAAAATCAAGTTGGTGGCCATAACTAATTTTTGGGCCACCCTATATACAAAATTTTACCACTAAAAAAACCGCAGTCAAAAATAAAAATCGAAGTGTCCAAGCGTTTCTTCAAAAACTAGACCCTTGAACTTTAAATGAATTTAGACATAAATGCTGGAACTCACTGTATAATATTGTTGCCAATTTACATGCTTCAACTTCTAAAATCACAATTTAGCTTCTTTTTTACTTTGTTGATAATTACGGAAATCCGTACGCACACTTAAGTATTGTGCTCACGGTCACAATTAATCCTCAAAACCCAAACATACAATATTTCTTTTTATATTTAAAATCTTTTGAAAACTTTAAAACAATTTTTCTTCACTGGTTATTTAGTAACTTACTCATAACTGTTATTTATTTATCACAAAAAGAACAGAAGTTTGAAAATTTCTCTACGCTTTAAATTCGATGAATCTATTATACAATGTAAAATCCATCACATCACATGCGAAGGATGATTTTACAAAAGTGCTAGGCTTCTGCACTTGTATAAGAATTCAGCAAGGAACTACAAATTTTATCATAAATCACAGCTTATTTAATAGACTTTTAAATTTTATCATCTTCCTCCTGAAAGGATTAGTTCGTAATAATTTGAAACTCGATACTATTGATTTAGTACTGTAGAAGTATGAAAAAATCAATGTGAAGCTGTTGGCTGACATTGTAGCCACTGTGATCTTGCCGAAAGAAAATATATAACATTAGTCAGTTTACCAATTTAAGCCCTTCATAATACTTTCACCTAAGTCCCCTTTAAGTTTACACAACACTTTCAAACAATTTCAACGTCATTTGACCTTCAATATTTGAAAAGTAAATTTTATGATCGAAATCTTATTTAACAAATCATACCCTATTGCTTCTTAGGTTAAATACAGCAACATTCCGTGGCGTGCATATAATTGTCATATTTCGTACCTTTACGTTTAAAATAATTGTTTAAACATTCAAATATACTGTTCTAGGTACAATTACTATCGTATATGAGATTAATTTTGTAACGTGCTAAAATCGATTTCAGATCTTTTCGTAACGACTTTAAACTTTTCTTTATTTATTATTCGAAAAGTTACCTTCAGATTGAAAACATGTATTTGTCGATTTACTATTTACTCGTCATTTGTTTCATTAACATAACTTATCTGAATTTTTGGCATAAATTTTTTTATTTTTATAAATTACTTAAACGTCCTGAATAGACTATATTGCTTTTAGTTTCTCAAAAGTTCATACTAGCGCCATCTAGGTAATGTTCAGGGTTCTGGTTAGTTTAAAAATAATTTACTTACAGATATCTGTTACTTTATTGAATTACCGTTAGATGGTATCATTAATTTACATTTTATTGGAAATTGTGTATTTAACATTTTAACAATAGTTTTGGTAACAATGAATATAATAGCAAAATTTGATGAATAACTTGTTGAGTTCTCCATGTTGGGTGAAATTGAGCTTTCTTAAGAAAAATCTAATTTACTAATAGGATAGCTCGTAATACGTGAGATACAATTAGAGTTCATCAAAATCATATGAGTGCCAGGATGTTTATAAATGTCAATATAGAGGTCGTAATACCCACATTCAAAAAATCAGAGCTAGTTCCAAGAAAACAAACAGACTTGCTTACCTTTGGTCGCAAATCCAGGTGAATCAGTAAATCAGCCGCCGGTACTATAGTTCCTAAAAACATTAAACTGCTTGCACGTATTCGCAAAACACTGACGTGCTAATAAACCAGCTGATCGTTAACGATCTTATTTACTTTATATTTACGTTCCGTTATATCCCAAAATGTATCTCTTAAAATTAACTCGATACCTTGAATGTAAACCAAGATTTTTAAATGCGGTCCTACGTAAATAGTAGTAACAAAAAGAAACAAAAATGGAAGGAGTACTTGGGCAGTAGAAGTGAAAAAAAGTATGATAGGTATAAAGAACAGAGAACTAAAGTAAAGGAAATTGTGAAACAAGTAAGACTATTTTACAAGGTATTGAAATCGCCACGGAAAGGAAAACATATAAAGTTAAGTATATAAAATCAAAAGATGGCAGAACACTGGGAAATGAAGAAGACATTATAAAAATATGGAATGAATATTTCGAAAATATGTTAACAGAAAAAACATAAGAAATAGATGCGGAGGAAACGAATAAAATAAGCCGAATAAGTCAGAAAGAAGTAGACGGAAACCAAGAAGAAAGAGGCAGTAAAAACTAAAAAGAGGTAAAGGAACAGGTTTCCACGAAATAACGACAGAAATGGTTAAAAATCTGGGAGAAAATGGACTACATGCGATAACGAAGATGTTTAACAAAGCTTGGCAAGAGGAAAAGATACCGAAAGAATGGGATATAGGAATACTATTACCGATATATAAAAAAGGTGACAAAAGGGAAATGTTCCAACTATAGAGGAATTACGATGCTATATATAATAGCAAAATTTACGGAATTGTGATGGCAAGGAAATTAGAGGCAGTAATAGAAAAGCAATTAGAAGATGCACAGTGCCAGTTTAGGAAAGGCAGAGGAGTACAACACCACATATTCGTAATAAGACAAATAATATAAAAATATACCTTGTAAAAAGTAATTGTAGCTTTTGTAAGATACTCTGTAAGTATATACAGGGTGACATAGAAAAAAGTGCCATGCATAATGCCATGCGATAGAGGGTACTAAAATAAGAAAAAAATTTCCTACGAACTTAGGTCCGCAATGCCTTCGTTTAAAAGATATAGGGTGTTGAAGTTTAATTACATTTTTGTTTTTTTTTAATATCTTTTTACAATGATGTAATAAGCGGACGAAATTTTGTATTCAGGGGCTTTTTATCACGCAGAATTCAAATATGACCTTAGTTCTTTTATTACTGATAAAGGGCGCCACATACAGGTGTTCATCTTGCTTGGATAGGTCCTAACTTTTTTGCCTTACACTGTATGTCATTTTCGACTGGAAAAATTAGTTTTCCCATCTTTTCTGCTTCAGAAAGGTATACCTTATTAAAGTCGCTAGGACCAACGGTTTACGAGAAAAATGCATCCGATGCATTCAAATTATCCAAAAGCGCCAAAGTAACTTATTTGCAAAAACAATGACGTAATACTTCAACAATTAAATTTTAATAGCAACAATGAAGGGCAGTGATTAAAAAAAACATTAAATTTTTATAAGATGTTCAAATTGTTGTCCTTGTACTTGAATACATTTTTCAATTCTTCTTCCTAAGGATTGACGGCATCTTTGAAATATTCCTGGGTTATTATGGAATCTATCTGCAGATTCCATAATTCTTATCCATAGTTGCTCTTCATTATGTATTTCTACAGAATAAACATCATTTTTCATGAATCCCCAAAATGAAAAATCGAGGAGGCTAAGGTCAGGGCTACGAGCTATATATATATATATATATATATATATATATATATATATATATATATATATATATATATATATATATACAGGGGTGTCTATTGTTGATGGTTTCCAAGATGTTTAACTTCTTTTAATTTTTTCTTTTCATGGAATTATTTTTAAATCACGCTGTATCATCCAAACACATTAGGAGAAATTTGTAGAAGATGAAATTGCCTTAAAGAATATTAAATTCATTCCAGACAAACTCATCATTCAACATTTTTAATGACATAATGAATTCAGAAATGATTTTTTTTCAAATCCCAAGACGAATATTTTTCCAATAGAGATGGATTTGATACATGGCCGATAAAGAAAAAACTTCCTTTTTTCATAAGCTTCACAGCGATATGAAAAAAACTTATGGTTGACGTACTAATTACTGAATTGTTACAGGAATACACCTCAGGAAAAACTTTTAGAGCATAAAATTACCTTCAAAAATATGGTAGAGTAGATGAGAATTGACGATTTGTCCCTCACTTTTCAATCAATCTGTACATTTACGGCAAGAAATACGTCTCCTTTACTGATATCTTTTCATCACCGTAGCAACGACTTGACATTAGTAAGTTAGTTGTCAAAATTTGTTTGCTATTACAGTTTTGCTGATTTCAATACGAGTTCTTTCTGTTGTAGTGATATTCTAATTTAGTTTTTGAGTCGTTCTTGTTCTTGTTATTATTATTGATCTTGTTCGTGTTCGTGTTTTCCTTCTTGAGTCATGTTTTCAAATGAAGAATATGCCGATATTCATTATTATTATGGTGTTGCCCAAGGGAATGCGAGTGAGGCTGCTAGACTATATGCAGCTGCTTTCCCAAGAAGAATTCATCCAGAAAGGAGAGTTTTCTCTAGAGTAGACACTGCTCTAAGAGAGAGAGGATCTTTTAGGATCCTAAGAGATCAAGAGGAATTACGTAATGTTGAGAGGATTGACGACGTAATCCAGCATTTCGAAGCAAATCCTGAGACTAGCTTGCGGCGGTCATCCAATGTATTGCAGATGCCGCGAGAAACAATACGGAGAACTCTTAAGGCTGACGGAAGACGTGCGTATCACGTGACGGGAGTGCAAGAACTTTTAGATGGAGATCTAGGTCGGCGGATTGAGTTTTGCCAATGGTATCTCAATTCAGATAGGAATGATCGAGATTTCCAAAAAGCTATCTTGTGGACGGATGAGGCCACCTTTACAAGGTCAGGCATCTTCAATATCCATAACACGGACGTCTGGGCACATGAGAACCCACATACTTTGAGACAAAATGGCTTTCAACACCAGTTCAAAGTTAATGTTTGGGTTGGTTTACTCAACAATCAACTTATTGGTCCATATATTCCGCCACATAGAGTCAATTCAGTAAATTTTTTGAATTACCTTCAAGTAAACCTCCCTGAATTGATGGAGGAGGTTTCATTGGCAACAATAGCAGATATGTGGGTTCAACTTGATGGTTGTCCTACCCATTACGGAAGAGGTGTGAGAGATTGGCTAAACGAACATTATCCCCAACGTTGGATTGGAAGAGGTGGTACAGTGGCGTGGCCTCCAAGATCTCTAGATCTCACCCCTCTGGATTTCTTCCTCTGGGGATCTCTCAAGGAATTGGTCTACAGCACTCAACCAACAACCAGGGAAGAGCTTATTGAAGCAATTCATAGATCAAGTCGGCTGATAACACAGAGACAAATTGCTTCAGCGACAGCTTCAGTACGAAGACGGAGTGTCCAGTGTATAGTAGCAAACGGCAGTCACTTTGAAGCAACTTTTGATAATTGAATAAAAGGTTCGAAAGTACTTAATTTTGGCCACAGGAATCAGTAGTTTCAATTTCACCATCGAGTCCTGGTCACTCAACATTGTTATTATCTATTAATGGATTTGATTGTGGTACCTCGATTAAATCTTGAGATTTGAAAAAAAAAACTCATTTGTGAATTCATTATACCATTAAAAATGTTGAATGACGAGTTTGTCTCGAACCAAATCAATATTCTTAAAGTTAATTTTATTGTCATTTCTGAATTCATTACGTCATTAAAAATGTTGAATGATGAGTTTGTCTCGAATAAATTAAATATTCTTTAAGGCAATTTTATCTTCTACAAATTTCTCCTAATGTGTTTTCTTGTAACTCTTCTAGTTTGGAAGATACAGCGTGATTTAAAAAATAAGTCCACGAAATAGAAAAAATTAAAAAAAAGTTAACATCTTGGAAACCATCAACAATAGACACACCCTGTATTAACAATTTTTTGTTCCTTTTGGCCAGAGGAATCAGCTGTTTTCGTTTTGGTCATCGAGTTTGGGTCACTACAACAGAAAGAACTCGTATTGAAATCAGCAAAACTGTAATAGCAAACAAATTTTGACAACTAACTTACTAATGTCAAGTCGTTGCTACGGTGATGAAAAGATATCAGTAAAGGAAACGTCTTTCTTGCCGTAAATGTACAGATTGATTGAAAAGTGAGGGACAAATCGTCAATTCTCATCTACTCTACCATATTTTTGAAGGTAATTTTATGCTCTAAAAGCTTTCCTGAGGTGTATTCCTGTAACAATTCAGTAATTAGTACGTCAACCATAAGTTTTTTTCATATCGTTGTGAAGCTTATGAAAAAAGGAAGTTTTTCCTTTATCGGACATGTATCAAATCCATCTCTATTGGAAAAATATTCGTCTTGGAAATTTGTCTTGGGATTTGAAAAAAAATCATTTCTGAATTCATTATGTCATTAAAAATGTTGAATAATGAGTTTGTCTCGAATGAATTCAATATTCCTTAAGCCAATTTCATCTTCTACAAATTTCTCCTAATGTGTTTTCTTGTAACTCTTCTAGTTTGGAAGATACAGCGTGATTTAAAAAATAATTCCACGACATGGAAAAAATTAAAAAAAAGTTAACATCTTGGAAACCATCAACAATAGACACACCCTGTATTAACAATTTTTTGTTCCTTTTGTCCAGAGGAATCAGCTGTTTTCGTTTTGGTCACCCTGTATATATATATATATATATATATATATATATATATATATATATATATATATATATATATATATATATATATATATATATATATATATATATATACAGCATTACTCCTACAAATTTTTTTTATCTGCCGGTAAATCAGGAAATTTAAAAACTAACTTTAATTATTTGCTAACATTTTCATTTTACTGACAACCACTTTCATTAGCGTAACTGTATTGAAATTTATCGTTTAAAAACTTTTCAAAACTCTTTTGCACATAACTTGATACAAATAATTGGTGGACAGCCTTATCTTACGGAGCCCTTGAAAAAGTTCTAGTACAGCTTCTCTTTAAAATAAACAAGTGAGCTAGTGTTTGAGTCCTCCTTAAGTTGGATTTCCTGTTCTAAGATAGTGCACCACCCGGTATACTATCTTTTTTATGACTGCTTATATTCTGCTGTAACCTGTAATTTAACATTATTCACTATACAAATAAGTACTACACAGTGAAGGGGTATAGAAGGAAATACTGAACTCTAGAGTTATTTACAGAATTTTATTTTAAACATATTGTTATTAAAACCCATTTAAGTTTTAGTGTATCAGTTTACCAAGGAATTTAAGTAATCATTGTACGCGACTTTATTTAGCTTACGGTTTCAGGGTTGCACTTGAAGTTGCACGTGACAAATGACCAGAGCAGCAGATTTCAAGCTAGTGCAAGTTACCAAGTAAAGGTAAGGGAAGTTTCCATATCTAGGTGTTTCAACACCTTAATTAACATTAAGATAACCAGATTTTGGCCTTTATCGATAGTATCCACAAATTGAAAGTTCGTCGACGTTCAAAAAGGAAGTATTAACCAATAAATCGTAATTTTTGGGTATTCTAATTAATTGTAAAAATGCGACTAAAGGATTAAAAATATTTCATTTTCGTTGAATCTCAATATTTATTAAATTTGTAAGTCCTAATTCGACTAAAAAACAGAGTTTTTGTATCAGTTACATTCAAGCAGAAAAAAGTTATTTCTATGGTTACTAAAGTGGTAAACAATAAGGTGAAAAACAGTAAAAGTTGTATCTATTGTCCTTTTCATTGAAAGAACTTTTCACTTATGTTCTCTAAAAGTTATTAGAATTGTATTTCAAAACACACGAAAGATTGATTTCAAATAGAATGTGGCAAGAGAAGCTTTTGTCTCTTACATAGATTATGTGTCGACTAAGTAACAATAATTGCCTACATTTAAAGAAAAAATGCGTAATAAACAAACCAACTAATTTGTCTTTATTCATAGTGTACACGTTTACAACTTGCTCTTCATCGTTGCATCTAAAGTGGGTATATACTTAACTGTGCATGACATTAGAAGATCAAAGGCAAGAAACTTGCATTTGAAATTTTAACTGAACTTGGTATGTTTGTTTGAGAAACTTAATACTATTTCTTTACAACGAGCATTTGAAATGTACATTGTAGATTTAATCATTAGTTCAGTAACCATAAAATTAGGTGTTATAGATAATGTATTTTATTACAATTAGGTGAAACTTTTGAACAAAGGTAGATAAATCATGGCTTTATTAAACCTGCTTTGTTAGAACATCTTTTGTGGTTTATGATCCATGCAAGGAAAGGTGTAATTAATAATTATTAAAAATCACAGTTTATTACGGACCGTCTTAGGAAAAGCTCAGTCCTCTGAGCAATACCTAAAGTAGGCCCGCCATAGGTTCTCAATAAATTTATTTATGTAGAAAAACAGATGTAGGAAAAGATAAATATAAATGTGGACATCTATAAAAAAATCACACATTCGTTTTACGGAGATATCTGGTTTGGAACAACACACGACCTTCCAATCTACAAAGTGGAACTTAAAAGAAATGAAACAACTTTAATAAATTTTTTTAGGATAATTATGTAACCTCATCGAAAAATAGGCAAGATTGTAAAAAAACACAATAATATATGTTCAAATGGACGTTTAAAAATTCATGTCACATGGAGATTAATACACATATACAGATAAAGGATAACTAGATGCTAAATTCCAAAGCTGCCCTCTAATACTACTGAACCATTTGGGAAGTGGTTATGTTAAAGCTGTGAAAAGATTAGGAAGTCGAGCAAAAGTGAACAAGGCTTTTTAAACAGTAGCTCAACAATGGAAGACTTCAAAATCGTGACAGAAAATTTTAAGAATGATATTAAAAGTGAAAAATGACATGATTTTGAAATCTTCCATTGTTGAACTACTGTTTAAAAAGCCTTGTTCACTTTTGTTCGAGTTACTATTCTTTTCACAGCTTTCCATAACCACTTCCCAAATGGTTCAACTTCCACAGTTACATTTTATACACTGAATTTAATTTCTTTCGCGTCTTCCAATCTTACACACACCAAACTTTGATTTGGCAAAAAAAAGAAACAGTATTTTTGAATTGTGACGGACAAACTGTTTGCACATAAGAACCAATGTTTTGATTATTACTCAATTATAAATTACTTTTGAAAACGTAGTATTAGAAAATATTTTCATAAAAATATAAAACATACTAATATCATACCAACACCCTCGTGCAAAGAGAAGGTAGCTCTACACTTTCCACACACGGAACTAATACTAAACTAAAAATTATTATTAATTTTATTAAATACATAAATAAAAAGTTTACCTCGAGTAGGATTTGAACCTACGACCTGTACTTTATAGCACGCGTAACCAACTGCGCCATCAAGGTTCAAGCCCCAATCGATGTAAATTTTGTCTTTATGTATGTAGAACTTAATATTAGTCTAGTTGCTTTGGTATGTATGAATCCTTGCGATATTGCAGGCTCACATTCCATTAATATAAGTAATTTGATTGTAATCTCATTATGTTTAAAATTTACATCAGTTCTACACATAAAGACAAAATTTACATCGATTGGGGCTTGAACCTTGATGGCGCAGTTGGTTAGCGCGGTACTCTAGCAAAGTACAGGTCGTAGGTTCAAATCCTACTCGAGGTAAACTTTTTATTTATGTATTTAATAAAATTAATAATAATTTTTAATTACATATTTACCTTTGAAGTTATTCGTTCATAACAAAAACTTATAATAATTTAATATTAGTCAAGTTGCTTTGGTATGTGTGAATCCTTGCGATATTGCAGGCTCACATTCCATTAATATAAGTAATTTGATTGTAATCTCATTATATTTAGAATTTACATCAGTTCTACATACATAAAGACAAAATTTACATCGATTGGGGCTTGAACCTTGATGGCGCAGTTGGTTAGCACGGTGCTCTAGCAAAGTACAGGTCGTAGGTTCAAATCCGACTCGAGGTAAACTTTTTATTTATGTATGAAAATGTAAACTTTCACCATTAACACTCATAATAAAATACTTATCTTTTGGGATTTTTAATGTGTACTTTAAATTATACAATCTAAACGTTTCGATAACTACAGTTATCTTCGTCATAGTAATGTTTGTTAAAATTGTTTACTACATCTTTAACAATTTTAACAAACATTACTATGACATATATGTTGAATTTTCAAATTTGACAAAATTGTTTACTACATCTTTAACAATTTTAACAAACATTACTACTGACGAAGATAACTGTAAGTGTTATCGAAACGTTTAGATTGTATAATTTAAATAACATTAAAAATCCCAAAAAATAATATTTTGTTTATGTATTTATTAAAATTAATAATAATTTCTAATTACATATTTACCTTTGAACTTATTCGTTCATAACAAAAACTTATAATAATTTAATATTAGTCAAGTTGCTTTGGTATGTGTGAATCCTTGCGATATTGCAGGCTCACATTCCATTAATATAAGTAATTTGATTGTAATCTCATTATTTGTAGAATTTACATCAGTTCTACATAGATAAAGACAAAATTTACATCGATTGGGGCTTGAACCTTGATGGCGCAGTTGATTAGCGCAGTACTCTAGCAAAGTACAGGTCGTAGGTTCGAATCCTACTCGAGGTAAACTTTTTGTTTATGTATTTAATAAAATTAATAATAATTTTTATTTATGTATTTAATAAAATTAATAATAATTTTTAATTACATATTTACCTTTGAACTTATTCCTTCATAACAAAAACTTGTAATAATTTAATATTAGTCAAGTTGCTTTGGTATGTGAATCCTTGCGATATTGGCTCACATTTCATTAATATAAGTAATTTGATTGTAATCTCATTATATTTAGAATTTACATCAGTTCTACATACATAAAGACAAAATTTACATCGATTGGGGCTTGAACCTTGTTGGCGCAGTTGGTTAGCGCGTACTCTAGAAAGTACAGGTCGTAGGTTCAAATCCTACTCGAGGTAAACTTTTTTATGTATTTAATAAAATTAATAATAATTTTTAATTACATATTTACCTTTGAACTTATTCGTTCATAACAAAAACTTATAATACTAAACTAGGTCTAAATTTCCAAACCAACTTTGTGCTTCGTTCAAAAGCGCCACTATTATTAATCTAAATAAACTAAAACCTGCCTTAATCTAAGATCAGCCTTAATAAAAATTTTACATTTTAACCTACATATACGTACTGGGCGGGTGGCTGGGTTTGGTTGTGTTTGTGTGTGTGTGGTGTGTGTGTGTTGTGTGTGTGTGTGTGTGGGTGTGGGTGTGGGTATGTGTGCGTGTGCGTGTGTGCGTGTGCGTGTGCGTGTGCGTGTGCGTGTGCGTGTGCTTGTGCGTGTGCGTGTGCGTGTGCGTGTGCGTGTGCGTGTGCGTGTGCGTGTGCTGTGCGTGTGCGTGTGCGTGTGCGTGTCCGTGCTGTGCGTGTGCGTGTGCGTGTGCGTGTGCGTGTGCGTGTGCGTGTGCGTGTGCGTGTGCGTTGCGTGTGCGTGTGCGTGTGCGTGTGCGTGTGCGTGTGCGTGTGCGTGTGCATGTGCGTGTGCGTGTGCGTGTGCGTGTGCGTGTGCGTGTGCGTGTGCGTGTGTGTGTGCATGTGCGTGTGCGTGACGAATAATATCGAGATTGTGATTTTTATTGCTGTTGTACGTCTTAGCGGCAGTTAAGCGCTATTTTAAGTATTGAGATTGTTGTAAAATTTACTCTAGCTATATAGGTCAATTTCGATGCGTAAAAGAATTAGAATTTTGTATTTAGACTTTTTCTAATTATTACTTTATTCTATTCTAAGTCGCATTATAACCTTACGTCATTGCTTCTAGTTTCAATATTTTTCAGGTCTGAAATAGATCGTTAATTTAATTTGTGCTTAATAGGTGGTAGTATGCATGAATTGGGTATGTTGTAGTATGGTATCCATTTTACAGGATTTTAGAAACATAAATTAAAAAAATTAGTAACCAGTGTCTTTGTGTTGTACTTTATTTTTTTAAATACTTATGTGCCAAAACGAAATTGTGCATCATTAAAACCAGTTACTCACAGATAAGTTATATTACGTATCAAAGCATAAATTGTTTTGTACAGAAAAAGTAGAATTTTACAGGTAGTAGATACCTTATTATATTGAATGTAATCAAATTTCATAATTATGAGAAAATCGCAGTATCAATATTATCCTGAATGTTTGAATCATTATAATGATTACTTGAACTATAAATTTCAAATTAATTTTTGTCATATAAATTGTCGGACAAAATATAAACAGACGAGAAAAATGTAATTATTTAATTGACTGAAGAATGCACATTTTGCGAAATACGCTGGTTCATAGAGATGGCAAATAACGAGTGGGACGTAGAACACCGGCAATAACAATCAAAAGAGATAGCGTTCGAGCAGAAAGAAATGTTATCTGAGTATGTTATATTTACCCAGCGATAATGCTCAATTCGGCAATCACGTTCTTGCTGTTTAAAATGAAATTGATTTACTTTTATAAACTGGGTATTTGGATAAATTGAATGTAATTACTGAAAATTTATTGTTTTAAGATTACTGCGCAAATAACTTAAAAAATGTTATTGAAAATTAATATTCATTTTTTAAAATCATTAAAAGATTGGGTCTTTTAATTCAAAAAGGTTACTTGTATTTTTTACTCGATTTCTGGTCTGTGTCGACAACTACGTTTTTGCACGTATGATTCAAACGTGTTTTTGATTTTGGACAATAAATGTAAATATGAACATATCCACTCTATCTGTATATCACTTGATCTAAATTTAAAATAAGATATTAATTATTATTTATGTTGTAAAATATAAACTTTGGTAGTTTACTGTTATTTAGTATTAAGTTATAATGAGTCGTGGAAAGCAAATATTATGGTTGAGTTAGTTCTACAGCCAGTGATCAGGATGAAGAAATCATGAATACCTTACTTTGAAACGAGAAATCGAAAATATAGTTGCACTAGTCGACCCGCAGACCTTGTACTGCAATTGAGATTTGTAGGCTTACCAATGATATGGGATTTGTGCAGTAATTTATATCGCCTAAATAACATATCCCGAATATTGTGGTAATAATGATTGTAATATTATTTCTATGTTTATTTTATTGTTGCCATTTTTGTGAAGTGTCGCACTTACCTATGTGAACTTATAACTTATATTAGAGATTTTTCAAATACAGTATTCCCCAAAATAAACAGTACCGAAAACAATAACTTTATTAATTTTTTTAAATTTTTGTAATTTACATGTTTAGAATGTGTATCATTACGGTGTATACAAGCTTCACAGCGATTTTGCAGATCATTGAACACATTCATAAATAGTGGTTGACGAGGTGTTGAAAATAAGTTATTATTGTTTGCCGTAATTCTGCAATATTCATTGGTGCATCATCAGAGCGAAATACTGACTTTTTCGTACCCCAAATGTGTACATCAGGAGGCGTAAGGTGAGGTGAATGGGAAAGGTAATCGAAGTCCGCTCAACGAGAAAGTATTCTGTTTCTAATATCCTCGCGAAAAAGTTCTAATGAGTGTGTAGGCGTATGATCGGTGGCGCGGTCCTGTTGAAACCATTGCTTGTTCACCTGTAAATTTAGTGCGTGGCAAAAATTTCTTAAATCTCTCACTAAAGTTATGATGATGTTCTGCCTATAACGCTCAGTAACTGTGTGTTGATTCCCACCCTCAACAAAATAAAGACGTATTATACCGTGCCGCGATATAGCACACCAAATCGCAATTCGAGAACTGTGAAGTGGTTTTCCTGCAATGAAGTTGGGGCGTTCAAATCCAAGAAATCGAGTTGTTTGTGTATTGAGTTACCCATTTAGGTGAACATGCTTTTCGTCTGAAAACCACACATTTTTTAAGAAATCGGTATCTTCGAATACTAGGCTGAACTCGCGTCCACAATAAACTTTTCTTGAATGTTTCTCCACAGCGTTTAGTCGTCCAGTTTGAATACGATATGGATAACCACCAATGCATTTGAACATTCTACGTGTAGATGATTTACTGATGTTTAATTTATACGCAGTTCGTCGACGACTACTTTGTGGAGACTCCAAACCTTGTCCAGAACACGTTCTTCATTATCGTTGGTACAAACGACCTCAAGAACCCCTGCGCTGACAACACACTACCAGTGCAACGAAATTTCTCAACAATTGCTAACATTACGCTTTTACTGTGTGCAGCTGTATTAAATTGCTTCCGATATTTTTCAAAACTTGTTCCAAATTTGGGCCATTGCCCCGTCCACTTCTCTATGAAAGGAAATAATGTTCTACTATAAATACCTTTTCCTCAGCTATCAAAACCATTTTCAGAACGACTTAACACGTGCGTAATATTATTATGACAGTTAATGGCAAACAAGCCAAACATAACAAACATACATCGCCCAAGCCATTCCATGGCCCTTCATATTTCGGTACCGTTTATTTTGGCGATATATATATATATATATATATATATATATATATATATATATATATATATATATATATATATATATATATATATATATATATATATATACAAATATATATACAGTGTGTCACTTAAGTATGCAACATATGAATTTTTTATTAATCGCTCGTCAAAATACAGGTATTGCCAAAAGTTGGTGCATGTTTGATAACCATTTTAGATGCACGTAGAATGGTTCCAAGTCAAACGGTATACACGGTAGGTCAAAAAATATAAAAATTGCACAAGAGTAAAGTACCCTTATTTCAAAAAATTCGGCAAAATGTAATAAAGAAATATTATTTAGAATTCAAAGTTATGCCCGAATACCAAAGCGTGGTCCTCTAAGTAATTTTTTTTTTTTGAAAAAGGTTAGTAATTTGGCTATTTTTTTTGCATTTTACCAAAACATGTTGATAACTTAATCAAAATGAAATCAATCTGGCACAATTTTATTAAAACTCGAGACTATATAAAAAATTAAATTAGATTTTTAATATTTTAGGCAATCACTAACTTCATGCTTGTTGCAACGATATTAAACATAAGTTTAAAATTTCGAAAAAAAATCTTAGCATGGTAAAAAATCAGTAATCATAACACGCATGTTTTTACCATGTTAAATATATATATATATATATATATATATATATATATATATATATATATATATATATATATTATATATATATATATATATATATATATATATATATTGTAATGGCTAAAAGGAATTTAAATCTTTGATGGGGATAGAGTTCTGATTTGAAGGGAAATATTATTTTAAATGTATAATTCTATATTATGTGGATTCCACGTTATATCAAAAATCTTATATGTTAAATGTACCTTAATAAAATTTATATCATAACGCATGCGTTATGAATTCAATGAACTCAAGTATCAAAATGTCAGATTGGTGACTTCTTAAAATTGTGATTATAACTGGATAATTGAGATTAAAATTTGGAAATAAAACTAAATTTCTATTTGTTTTGCAGATGTTAACACAACTATTGCTTAAACTTTACACCTATACATAAAAATAATAAGTGCAGGAAATCACACAAATAAAGATACAATTAACAGGGTTGTGATTAAAAATTGACTCACATGTGCATTGTCCTATCTGCAAACGGATCTTTTCATACAGCTGGTTCCAATTATTCATGTAAGCTCCTTCCAATTAATGATCGAAGTTCTTGATCCATCAAGTTCGCTGCTGCAATACGTCCAATAATTTCACACTGGCCCTCGGATTGATGGTTGCTTTGTTGTGGTAAACGTGTTTCTTATATGCTTAAAAGTTTCACTCAACCACAAAATTTATTGATAATGATATTTATTTAATTGTTTTAAGATTTTTCAAACTTATCGGTTTAAGTAATGTTTTAAGATTGTAGAAATTTTAAATTATTATCACTTTCTTTTTAGCATCCGAATGGAATATTAATTATTAAAATGTCGCAGCAGGAATAAAATACCAGTTAGAAGAAAAAAATGATTACAATTTTATTTTGGGAAACGTAACCACAAATTAAATTAAACAAACGAACTTTTTTAAAATCGTTAAACATTAATCGTAACAACTATGAAATTTAATTCGTAATAAGCTTTACGAACATGGACAAATATCGGTAACCTAACTTTATTTGAACAAATGTAGGCTAAAAACAATTGTTTCTGAACTTGTCGTCTCTCCGTTAAACTTGTATTAAAATCTCCCGATAATAATTGTGGTTAAATAACTTACATGTTACACAAAAACACTACACTTTTTTAAACTTTGCAAGAGAACTGGATTAAATAGAAAAATATAGAGAGAGATATAGAGAGAGATTCTGCTCAGGAGCAATTCCTTTTATACCCTTCTGTTGGTTACCTCATTTTTCATTTTTGTTTAGAAATCCAAATAATGTAACCAAGTCTATGATTGGTCAGAATAAATTCGAAAACTTAACCAAATTATAAATTATGCTATGACTTTTTTATAAAGCTATTGATTTAAATTTTAAAAACAGAAATGAAATCTGTGCTACATTCTGCACAAAATGATATCCAACTTGATATAACTCTCTTAAATATTCTACGAATTGACTTATTCTAAACTAAAATTGTTTATATCTAAAAAATCTTACTATCTACACTTAAATTAACTACATATTTGTGATCTGGACGAAAATTTGT
>JARFJB010000846.1:2810000-2814190 GCA_036346205.1 Vesta saturnalis
ATTACAGGAAAATTAACAAACTTATTTAATTTCAATGTATTTGATAAATGGGTGATTTACCCAATACACATATAGATAAATTATTTGTGACAATAAATACAGGTCAAGTGAAAGATTTCAATTACTGAAGCTTGTTTGGATATCCTCTTCATTGCTATATTTATTTACTACGTTTGTAACTTCAGATTTGAAACCTTTGCAACGTTTAAAATTGTTTTATTTGCCTAAGAATCATTAAAAGTACATTTATTTGAATTTACTAATTATTTACTCATGAAATTCTAGTCAGTTTACCAAATATGAATTAAATAAACATTTGAGCAAACTTCAATTTACTAAGAAAATAAAACCTAGACTAAAAATCTTTTCATTACTTTTTTATGTATTTTCATAGATTTATAAAGCATGGGAAGGGAAGTAACCCATACTGCGTAAATTACCTACTTATCGTAAAACATGCCACCGTTGCATTATCGATGAATTATCAATTTAAATAAGATTAAATAAATCGAAAGAAACTTCCAATTAAGCGTTAATAAAGATATTGTAAATTTTAATTTTTACATTTCATTACAAATATACAAAATTAATACAAAAACTATAATTATAAACCTGTAACATTAACAGTGGCTCTGCAAATTCAATGTTACCCTGTGCTATTAGCAGAAATTTGAATACACAATGTAAAGCTCATAAGGATTATTTTCGAAACAAATTAAATTATAATTGGAAAACCATACTGTAGAATAATTACATTACCAGTTGAGTTGATCGGCCTATTTCCACAATTTTTGCTTTTATCGCGCGACGTTTCGGAAGCGGACTATATATATATATATATATATATATATATATATATATATATATATACATAAAAGTGTCAGACCTGTAAGTGAAAGGTACCAAGTTCGTATCAAGAGTAGTCAAGTACCGATCAACTCAACTATATGAACATATAGTCAAGAGTGACTATAACATTTTTATGGGTATACACACAGACACAGACACAGACACAGACACGACACAAACAGAACACAGACACGAACAACGAACCGAACAAAAGAACCCAACGCAACGCAGAACGCAAACAGACGAACACAGACGCACGAACAACCAGACCAACACAGACACAGAACCAGCCGAACGCAGACCAGACCAAGAACCGACCAGACCAGGCGAACCAGACCGACAACCAGACGCAACCGAACCGAACCCCCGACAAACAGACCAAACGAACAGCCGAACCAGACACAGACCGACACAGACACAACCGGCCCAGAACAACCGAACAGAAGCAGAACAGAACGAACAGAACAGACACAAACGAACAAAGAACAGAACACAGACACAGAACAAACAGAAACACAGAACAGAACAGAACAGACACAGACACAGACACAGAACAGACACAGACACGACCAGAACAGACACAAACGCCAGACACAGAACAACAGACACAGACACGCACAGACACAGACACAGACACAGACACAGACACAGACACAGAACAGACACAGACACAGACACGACACAGACACAAGACACAACAACCGAACCCAACACACACCACAACACAGACACGAACACAACACAACACAGACACAGACACAACACAACAGACACAGACAAGAACCAGACACAGACAACGCAGACACGAACGCCAACCAGACACAGACACAGACCAGCAGACGCAGACCAGACGCAAAACGCAGACCAGACCAGACCAGAACCAGCCAACGCAGACAACCAGACCAGACCAGACCAGACCGGAAACAGAGACCAGACACAGACACAGAACGACGCAGACAAGACACAGACACAGACAAGAAACGACACAGACACAGCAGACACAGACAAGACCAAACACAGACACAGACACAGACACAGACACGAACAGACACAAACAGACACAAACAGACACAGACACAGAACAGACACAACACAGACACAGACACAACACAGACACAGACACAGACACAGAACACAGACACAGACACAGACACGACACAGACACAGACAACAGACACAGAACGACACGACACAGAACAGACACAGACACAGACACAGACACAGAACAGACACAGACACGACACAGACAGACACAGAACCAGACACAGACCAGACCAGACACAGACACAGACACAGGCGAACGCAGACCAGACGCAGAACGAACGCAGACCAGACGCAAAGGACGCAGACGCAGACCAGACCAGACGAGACAGACCAGACACGACGCGAACGCGACACAGACACAGAACAGAACAGACAAGACACAGAACAGACAAGAACAAAACACGACACAGACACGACACAGACACAGACACAGACACAGACACAGAAACAGACACGACACGGAACGACACGACACGGACAAGGACACGACACAGACACAGACACAGACACAGACACAGACACAGACACAGACACAGACACAGACACAGGCACGACACAGAACAACGACACAGACACAGACACAGACACAAGACACAGACAACACGGACACGACACGAAACACAGACACAGACACAGACACAGACACAGACACAGACACAGACACAGGAAACAGACACAGACACAACACAGACACAGACACAGACACAGACACAGACACAGACACAGCACAGACACAGACAAACCAGCACAGACACAGACACAGACACAGCACAGACACAACACAGACACAGACACAGACACAGACACAGACACAGACACAGACACAGACACAGACACAGACACAGACACAGACACAGACACAGACACAGACACAACACACAACACAACACAGACACAACACGACACAGACACAGACACAGACACAGACACAGACACAGACACAGACAAGCACAGACACAGACACAACAGACACAGACACAGACACAGACACAGACACAGACACAGACACAGACACAGACACAGACACAGACACAGACACAGACACAGACACAGACACAGACACAGACCAGACACGAACACAGACACAACCGACACAGCACGACCAGACCAACACAGACCAGACCAGCCAGACCAGACACAGACCAGACACAGACCAGACACAGACACAGACACAGACACAGACACACAGACACAGACACAGACACAGACACAGACACAGACACAGACACAGAACAGACACAGACACAGACACAGACACAGAACACAGACACGACACAGACACAGACACAGACACAGACACAGACACAGACACAGACACAGACACAGACACAGACACAGACACGAACAGACACAGACACGACACAGAACAGACACGACACAGACACAGACACAGACACAGACACAGACACAGACACAGAACAGGCCAGACGCGACCAGACGCAGACGCAGACGCAGACCAGACGCAGACGCAGACCAGACCAGACGCAGACGCAGACCAGACACGACGCAGACGCAGACACAGACACAGACACAAGACACAGAGACACAGACACAGACATAGAACAGAGACAGAGACACAGACACAGACACAGACACAGACACAGACACAGACACAGACACAGACACAGACACAGACACAGACACGGACACGACACGGACACGACACAGACACAGACACAGAACAGACACAGACACAGACACAGACACAGACACAGACACAGACACAGACACAGACACAGACACAGACACAGAACACAGACACAGACACAGACACAGACACAGACACAGACACAGACACAGACACAGACACAGACACAGGCGCAACCCAGACACAGACACGACACAGACACAGACACAGACACAGACACGACCGACCAGACGCAGAACGCAGACCAGACACAGACACAGAACACAGACACAGACACAGACACAGACACAGACACAGACACAGACACAGACACAACACAGACACAGACACAGACACAGACACAGACACAGAACAGACACAGACACAGAACAGACACAGACAGACACAGACACAGACACAGACACAGACACAGACACCAGACACAGACACAGAAAGAACACAGACACAGACACAGACACAGACACAGACACAGACCACAGACACAGACACAGACACAGACACAGACACAGACACAGACACACAGACACAGACACAGACACAGACACAGACACAGACACAGACACAGACACAGACACAGACACAGACACAGACACAGACACAGACACAGAACACCAGACACAGACACAGACACAGACACAGACACAGACAC
>JARFJB010000847.1:0-32500 GCA_036346205.1 Vesta saturnalis
TTTACATCGATTGGGGCTTGAACCTTGATGGCGCAGTTAGTTAGCGTATTTAGCAAAGTACAGGTCGTAGGTTCAAATCTTACTCTAGGTAAACTTTTTATTTATGTATTTAATAAAATTAATAATAATTTTTAATTACTAAGCATTATTGTTTGTGTCTTTTACTAGACTAATTTAACCGTAACTAAGTAGGTAATAACGTCTAATAATTTGTACTTACGGCTGAATAACTTAGTATTTCAATAGCTTTTTTCATATTTTATTGGTTGTAACTGCTGCTATAATTACAAATAAAGATTCTCTAGGCATTTGTACTTTAATTTATATACAGAATAAAATGGTATTAATGATAGTAATATTTTCAGTCTTTAAACTTAAAAAACCTAAAAAGAATGAACTCAGAACTTCAAACCTCTTAGCAGGGCAGTACACTTATACGATACAAAAATTATTAATTTGTATACAATTATAATTTAATAATGATGGGGATAGGGTTTAAAAGTAACTTTATATTTCTACGCTTCTTTAACTTTCTACCTCGGCTAGCTTCATTTAGGGGATAGGGCTCAAACGAATTAATTTTGCAATATAAATAATGACCATTTACTTTAAACATCAAACATGTGTGAAAATACTAGAATTTTATTTGTGATGAATTCAATAATTTTAACAGGTTTTGAAATTTAGGTATATGATTTTTATTAAGCATCCTGTACATGCAATCATTTTCAATGTACTCAGCGCCCTCTTTAAATATTGAGTTCATAACCGTATTGGTGAAAAATGACAACTTGCACAAGAAAATATTCTCCTCACCTGTACTTTGCTAGAGTACCGCGCTAACCAACTGCGCCATCGAGATTCAAGCCCCAATCGATGCAAATCTTGTCTTTATGTATGTAGAACTGATGAAAATTCTAAATATAATGAGATTACAATCATATTACTTATATTCATGGAATGTGAGCCTGCAATATCGCAAGGATTCACACGTACCAAAGCAACTTGATTAATATTAAATTATTTAAATAAATCACTTTTATTTCTTAGTTAATTTTATTTGAAATCGATTAATATTCATATTTAACATTTATCGTTAACACAAAATACACAATTTCCGAATTTTACATAGATATCGTTTTAGGTTATAAAATTTCAACCGAACATGTATCTACCGCAGATCAAATTTAGGTTAGTTTTATAACATCAATTGTTTATGCCTGCTCTGTGTTGTACATGTTCTTCCTTTGAAATTCTATAATGGATTGATTAGAAAAATTACAAATCTTTACTTTTTTTTCTCTAAATTTTAGCGTTCTACTCAGCAACTTACAATACAAACAAATGCTCTGATTGGATAACACATTCTCTAAATGTTATTAATTTTTAAATTAACAAACATCTTACTTATATAAACAAATACTTTAAAACTAAAATTACCAATAAATTCTATATGCAATTCCCTTCAAAATGATAACCCACTTGCCATATTTTCAAACACAATCAATACTTTACACATAAAATCACTCATTTTGTATATAAATGTCAAATATGAAATTTTCCTTATAATTAACTAATTCTACATTTCAGGCACAAAATAAGTTCATATTCATATTCTGTGACCCCAAAAACATAAGTTCACCCTAAATTCCAGTCTGGCTGCACTCAACATATGCTATACTTTACAAACGCATGCGCTTCGAAGAGTTCTGAACTGTTTTGTATTCACATCCGTTATTTCACGTATAATTTTAAATCCAGCTTGTAGAACTTCAACTAGACTACCCAAGGTAAGGTTTTCTCGCAATAATTGTTCGTACGCACACTTATGTTTTTATAATTTCAATACATATTTTGTAACGTTATCGTTGTCTCTGTTTTCTTCATAAAACTATCTAACACACATCTTATCTAATACAGATTATTTCTCCTTTTTAGGATTGAAGCAGAATATGCTACTAAGCCAAGATTTTCTATTCATAAACGAATTCTATGAATATGAATAAAGAAATTATGCCTTCCGAAGCATATCGAAAACATGACATGTGAAAAATCTCTTGTACAGCTTTCATTTACATAATGTTACTGTTAACTAAACTTTTTGTGGCGTAGAATCTGATGCATGATTACATATGTACTTGTCTAGTCATTATAATAATTTCATAAATGTTGCTATATTACACTTATGCTCAATTAAATCTTTCAGAAACTATCCCACGATTACTACTATGTTTTATTATTTTTATATACAATTATTATTATGCAAACGTATCATCTCAGTATATGTAGGTTGGAAGGTAAAAAAAATAGTCTATGTCAAACAGACGTTTAAAAATTCATGTCAGACAGAGGTTAATAGACATCTAGACGGTAACTTAAAAAAAATTCCAAAGCCGCCCCTTCTATAAAAATATATATCATGTCATTCTACAGGTTGTCTCAGCGAGACCTTCCATTAGAAGTTTATGGGGTTGTGGCCAAAACAAAAACTTGAAAATTTAGAATCAGATATAATTGATTGCGTTCTCTTCAGCTAAAATATTTTCAGACTTCTAGCGCTTCCGATTACATCGGAGGTCGCCATCTACTTTGTTATTTTCTATGGAACACCCCATATATTTTTGCATTTTTGGATGGGAACCATAGTTTTGAAACTATACCATGCCCATCTATTACGGTTTTTGAGATAAAAATTATTTTCCGAAATCTTGACAGCTGGTTTACGTTTACTTTACGAAACTCCTGTTTGTTTTGAGATAAAAAGTTAAAATCTAATTAAAAAAATTTATTTTTTTAAATAGAATACCCTATTTTTTGATATATAATCGAATTGGTGGTAAGATTGGCTACAAAGTAATATGACATGTTGTTATACCTAAATTAATCTGTTCTAGAGTTATTTCCAAAAAACGGAAAATTTTAATTTCTTAGCAGTTATTTCGAGAATGCTATGAATGGTTGCTATGGATACCAGAAATAATTTTTCCAATTATGCCTTACTATTACTGCTAAAAAGAGTGAAAATGGATAACAATAATGAAAATAGTTTATATAAGAACTTGTTTTTTATACATGAAGAATGCGATAAGATTCTTAGTAGAACTTGCTCAATATTTAACGAAAACGATCCAAATTTATCTCCGACGACAAAATGTAAATTTAGAAGAATAAATGCAAATTTTATGCGCTTTGGACGAATTGGTCAAGTGTTAAACTGTGAAAACCTTGGCCTATTTCGAGGCCAATTCCAACGCTTCAGTTCGTGCTGCCGTAGAAGATCTGGGAATCAGTAGTTGTTTAATACAGAGGATTTTGAAAAAGCATCACTTCCATGATTACAAATTCTCGTTAGTACAAGACCTTAATCCTTAAGACTCCAACGACAAAGTTAAATTGTGTCAGATACTATATTTTCGAAGTCACAAACACAAACACAAGCACACGCACACGCGCAGGCACAGGTACATGCACAGGCACAGGCACAGGCACAAGCACAAGCACAAACAAGCACAAGCACAAGACAAGCACAAGCACAAGCACAAGCACAACACAAACACAACACAAACACAAACACAAACACAAACACAAAACACAAACACAACACAACAAACACAAACACAAACACAAACACAAACACAAACACAAACACAACACAAACACAAACAACAAACACAAACACAAAACACAAACACAAACACAAACACGAACACAAACACAAACACAACACAAAACAGACACGAACAACACAAACACAACAACACAACACAAACACAAACACAAACACAAACACAAACACAACACAACACAAACACAAACAAAACAAACACAAACACAAACACAAACAAACACAAACACAAACACAAACACAAACAAACACAAACAACACAAACAACAACACACAAACACAAAACACAAACACAAACACAAATACAAACACAAACACAAACACAAACAAACACACAACAACAAACACAAACAAAACACAAACACACAACACAACAAACACAAACACAAACACAAACACAAACACATAACAAACAAACACAAACACAACACATAACACAAACACAACACAAAACACAAACACAACACAACACAACAAACACACAAACACACAACACAAACACAAAACAAATCACAACACAACACACAAACAACACAAACACAAACACAAACACGACACGAACACGATACAACACGAACAACACACAGTCACAACACAATACCAACACAAACACACAACAACAAACAAACACAACACAACACAAACAACACAAAACACAAACAAACAAACACAACAGCAACACAACACAGCACAAACACAAACACAAACACAACACAAACACAAACACAACACACACACACAGACACATACACAACACAAGACACAACACAAACACGAACACAACACAAACGAACAACACAACACAAACACAACACAACGCACAACGAACACGTAACACAAACAAAACAAAAACACAACACAACACAGCACAACACGAACACAAGCACAAGCACGAACACAACACGAACACATAACACCGAAGACACCGAAGCACAACGACAGCGCAACAGCAAACAGCACAACACAAAGCACAAACAAACAATAAACAAACAACAAACAACAAACAAAACAACACAAACACAAACACACCACGACGCACGACACAAACGTCACGAACACGACCACAACACACACGATCACAACACGAACACAAACACGAGCACGCACAACACGAACACCGACACCGATACCGACACGACACGACACGACGCGTGACACGGACGCACGGACACGACACAGCGAACCAAACACAAACATAAATATAAACTTAAACACAAACACAAACACTTACGCACGCAAGCACACATACATGCACCCGCCCACGCACGCACGCACACATACATACGCACACACACACACACACACACACACACACGTACACACACATACACTCACATACACACATAAGTACGCACACATACACTCACACACACACGCTTATGCAACCGATCGTAAAAACAAATTTAATGACCATCTTAAAAAACGCCCTTCAAGTACGCGCATTCAGCGTCTAATGTGATTATGCAACACATTTTAATGACCATCTAAAAAACAGTTCAAATAATGAATTCAAATGCGACTAATGTAATTATGCAACACTTTATAAAATAATTTAAAAAATCATCTGTCTAATAAGCGCCTTTTGGCTGAAGTTGAAATAGCGTAAGTCATTGGATAATATTAAATTCTACCATTAGCTGCGGGTGTTTTAATATCAAAACTATGTTTATATTTTCACATAAATATTAGCAAATCAATATCTTAAGGAGGAATTTTAAATCTTGCCTCTATAACTCGGCGATTTAAAAATTGAGTTGTATTTAAAAATCTGTTTATTAATTTAATTAAGATACTAGTCACTGCAGTGAAACTAAGACTCTGTGACAAGTTTAAGAGTCCTAACGGTATCTTATGAGGTAGAACGGCTTATTAGAGGTATTATGAAGGTATCTATTAGTGTGTGTAGGCTTTCTGTAAACGTTACAAGATAATGAATTATTAGTTCTAGACCTTAATATGTTAAAAAATGGTAAACTTCCATTAGTTTCCTTCTCCTGGGGTAAACTGGATTCTATACTGGATGTATACCATTTTTAAACATTAAAAATTCATGTAGTGCTTTTTCTCCATGTTTCCAAATAACAAACGTGTCTCTACATATCTATACCAAACTAAAGGTATTTTAGGTGCATTTGTAACGCAATGTTTCAAATTTTTCCGTTTAAGTATTAGAAAAATAAAAACTATCCATTGCTACACCATCAAGCTGTTCATAGAATTTATTATTCCACTGAAAATAAGTCGTAGTAAGACAGTGCTGAAAAAGAATGGTTATATCCTTTAGAGGGACTTTCGTAAAAAGTGATCAATATCAAAATTGACCTTTATATCACCCGTTTCGAGTTTGAAATTATTATTTCAATGAGGTCGGCAGAATTTTTAATATAATGGGGTGTTTTACCTATATGAGGTTATAATAGAAATGTAAGATGTTTTGCAAGAGTACATGTAGGAGAAAAAATTGCACCAGCATTAGGCCTTAAGGAATCATTAGATTTATGGATTCGTGGTAAACCATACAGTTTTGGTGAAAGAGCTTGATACGTAGTTTCTTTTTATTTCTTTAACAGGTTCTTTACTTTTCGAAAGACATTTTTGAGTAGGATCTTTTGGTAGCTCACGTCCAACAATTGTTCTACTTTAAATAGTTGTTCATATTTATTATAACAGTTGCATTACCTTTATCTGATTGTTATATTATTATATTTTCATTACGTTTAAGATCAAATAAGGAACGGCGCTGACGAAAGTATAAGTTGCTTTTTGGAGGTTTTGCTTTACGGAATATGTTAACAGTTTGAAATCTAACTTCATTTGCAGCATTAAAAGGTAACGATTTAATAGAATTCTCAATATCAGAAATTATTTTCCATTTTAACATTTTCAGTGCCTCTATAAATATTTTGAACTTGTAAAACTTTGGGATAATTTTTTGGTCTCGGCATCGTAATAAAAAACAGTGAGTGACGATAATAATTATGCTTTACGTCTTAGGACCAATACTCCTGTTTCTGTTCATTAACGATTCCAGTTTTTAGAGTAGGAATCAAAATGAGGACAAGGTAATATAATAATGTTGGTTTATTATGTGATAAGAGGGACAAGCCACAATTATTGAGAGTTCTAAAAACCCGTGTAATTTTTTCAAAATTTGATTTTAGATATTTTCAAAGTAGTTGTCTTCTGTTATAAGGGTACATCTTTTAAAATTTTCAAAAGAATCAAGATATTTAAAAAACAGTTGAAATTATTTATAGGGAAATGTGGTGGAATTTTTCTCAGAATTCAAAATGAAATAATATACCGGGTGTTCCATTTAAAATAAGAAAAATATCAGCGACTTGTGCTATACTTATTGATGATAACACTCGTCCAAATCTTGAGAAATTGAACTCGTGCTTGCACTCGTTCAGTTTTCGTCGGCTTCAACGAATTATCAGAGATAATGAGCATAGCACTAATTATATTATCCCAAGAAATGTTTTAAAGGAAGGAAACTTTTGAATAACCCTGTAATTTAGAATTCTACATTTTTCTAACCACGAAAACCTCTAACGAACGACTACTCTAAACAACCCTGTAAGACGCAGGTTGTAACAAAAATGTTTGACCTTTTTTCGTTCAACTGTTTCATCTAACAAGAATTTTTGCGCGAATATCTACTGACATATCTTGTGAACAAACTGATTAAATATCTACGACAAACTCTTTATACAGTATGAAAATGTAAACTTTCACCATTAACATCATAATAAATACTTATCTTTTTGGGATTTTAATGGTGTATTTAATATAATCTAAACGTTTCGATAACATCGTTATCTTCGTCAGTACTAGTAATATTTGTAAGAATTGTTAAAGATGTTGTAAACAATTCTTACAAATATTACTACTACGAAGATAACTGTAAGTGTTATAAACGTTTAGATGTATAATTAAATAACCATTAAAATCCCAAAGATAAGTATTTTATTCTTTATACATAAACGGCCAGTTTTTTAAATACATCTGAACCTTTATTACAATGTCCCCCATCGGGTAAAAAGTAACACTGTGGGTAAGTTGTAACGTTTTATTTATGTAAATACAAACGTAAACACACAAACATACCAAAAAAATAATATCAAGAACATCACCTATTATTTTATTCACAATCAGAATCGCAATTATGGCCGATATATGGAATATTACCGCCTGTACATGGGGCCACATTTTGCATTCCCTGCAGCTAATCCACTTTTCTTTGGGTTTACTAAGCAAACATACTCTTCTTTGGATTTATTGAACTTCCGACTATTTTGTTCTTCTTCCAGTGCATCTTTTTCTGTGTGTCAGTAAGTACCGCAAATTTCCTTTGTCTTCGAACTGTACGGGTCTTTTGTTGCTCAGCCTTAAGAAGTGGGCGAACAAACTTTGGAGAGAACGTAATATTGTTTTTAGAAGTTCCTTGGGAAGTAATTTCATTGGCTCTAGTTCAGCTATTTTAGGAGTTTCTTTGAGTAGATCAGCTGACGGCATAGCAACAGACTCAACTGTTTGAGACAATATGGGAGGAGGTGGTGGTGGTGGTGGTGGAGGCAATTGATCTGTCACACTTGACGGTAAAAATTCATCGTCGCCGAAAATATTTCGATTGAAAACTTCTATGCCAGAAACTTTAAAAGCTTTCATTATGTTTATTGGGGTGGCTGCTAGCGGCAGCGCATCTCGAACTAAAGAGGGAATGTCATATGTGGTCATAGACTTTCCAGAGCTGTTCCTAAGCCAACGATCTTAAGCAGAAGATAAATATTTTTTGAACGGCCCATATATACTCCTGTCCAATGGCTGAAGGCGGTGTGAACAATGGGGTTGAAATGACAAAATTATCACCCTATGAACTTTTGAGTAGTTTATAGTTTTTATTTCCAAATGAGTCATGATTGTCCAATAACAAAGAACTGGGTTTTCTTTTGATGGCCTGACATGGGCAATAAAGTGTTTCATAAATTTGTAAAACTCTTCTATCGTCATCCAACCGGATCCATTCGCTGCACCGATGGATCCTGGATAAATGGTCATGGAATTTTTCTGAAACAGAAAAATAGGAGGCGTACAATTTCCTATTGCACTTACGGCGACACATACAGTGACCAGGACCTATTTCACCCACTTGATTCGTTCGTTTTCGGCAATAACCTTGCTAACTTTCTGCACTGTGGTTACTCCTGTCTTGTCGAGGTTCCAAATTTATGCAGCTGTAAAATTGTATCGATCTTTTACGCTAACTAATTTATCAAAAAAAAAAAAAAAAACATTGATTCTATCGAAATTTGTTTTTAAGAAATATTGTTAGCCAATCTTCGGCCTTTTATATTTTTTGCAGGATTCAGAATTTAATGTTATATTTCAAGGCACACTCATAAGCAAATTTACGTACTTCCTTAGGAGTTAAACTAAAGTAAATTTCTGAAGCTTGTTTCAAGTATTCAACTAGGCTGGCTGCCTGCTGATCATTAAAACTGATTTTCGGTATATCCTACGAGCTTCAGAATCTTTTACTTTCTTTACATATCTATAGAGAGTTACATGGCATATAGCTAGAATTGTTTCCACTGAACGAATGGACTCATTATGTACCGGGTGGCTAACTAAGAACTGCCGTCGGCCATATCTCAGGAATGGATTATAGCACAGGTTCGAGAAAAATTGTTATAACAAAAGTGGCCTCGAGAAATGCCTGGAAATTATTTTCAGAATTGTAGGTCCACCGCTAGAGGGCGTATTTGACAGTTAAAATTTTCAAAATTTACTCTATTAAGGGGCATATTAAATATTATAATCAGATTCCTCGACAAATTCTGCATATTTTTCATTTGACAAGTTTTAATCTATCTCTTCAAATAAGAGGAGGGAGATGGGAACCTTGTTACGAAAAAACGCCTTTAATTCAGGTTCTGCTTGACCGATTTTAATAAACTTGATGTTGTTTGAAAGAGATTTTGTTAAACAATAGAAAATTTGTAAATTTGAAGCAATTTGATTAATAACATAAATGCTAGAGGCGCTGTTTAATATTTTTAATATTGTGTTTTCTCTCTACAATTTTAAATGGAAGCATAAAATTTAAGTAGGTCTTTAAAAAGTAGACTGAATTAGTGATAAAACAGGGCAAACTGCAAGTCGATATCTTTTCCTATCCTGAGATATCGTAAGAAACAGGTAAATGGCGGAATTGTTCTTACAACGTCTAGTAGGCTAGTTCGCGTTAACGGAAATAATTAAATTTAGCCTGGATGAAAAGATCTTACATTGGTCTGCAGTAATTTAAACTGTTAGCATACTAATGTTACGGTTGCCGCTAGATTACCTAAATGTAATGCTGTCGCTACTAACAATGAGAACAAATTATAAAATAATAATGTGATAAATCTAACAATTAAAACCTTAAATAAATAACTACGTAATTAGTGTCGCCCTATATGTTCGAAATGTCGTCCATAATTTTCACTGCATGAAATCAATCGCTGACGGGTGGAGAGAACAGCAGTTTCAATTTCTTCCTTGAAATACTTCGTATTGTCTGTCGTATTCTTTCAATCATGTCAGCTCTTGTTGTAGGTCTATCGGCATAAACGGCAACATATCAAATGCTTCTTCATTTGTAAGAATCATTTTGGTACGAAAAGATAAAGAAAGTCTATTAAATGTAACACGATGAATAATTTTTGACATATGCGTGCAAAATCATAGCTTGCTTGTTTTCAACAGGAATTAATTTTACATCTTACATGGCCCTCTTCACTAATTTTGTTGTCATCAGTAAATCGTAATTCATATTTTAAACTGTATTTGTTGTTGCTGGGCAAATATCGGTTTTATTGATATTTTATGCTTTTGATTTACTAACACATCGCTTGAAAACAAATATAACATTCTTATATAATTAAAAAATGTTAGATTTATCACATTATTATTTTATAATTTGTTCTCATTGTTAGTAGCGACAGCATACATTTAGGTAATCTAGCGGCAACCATAACATTAATATGATAACAGTTTAAATTACTGCATACCAATGTAAGATCTTTTCATCCAGGCTAAATTTAATTATTTCCGTTAACGCGAACTAGCCTACTAGACGTTGGAAGAACAATTCCGCCATTTACCTGTTTCTTACGATATCTCAGGATAGGAAAAGATATCGACTTGCAGTTTTCACTGTTTTATTACTAATTTAGTCTACTTTTTAAAGACCTACTTAAATTTTTATGCTTCCATTTAAAATTGTAAAGAGAAACACAATATTAAAAATATTAACAGCGCCTCTAGCATTTATGTTATTAATCAGATTGCTTCAAATTTGCAAATTTTCTATTGTTAACAAAAGCTCTTTCAAACAACACCCAGTTTAGTAAAATCGGTCAAGCAGAACCTGAATTAATGGCGTTTTTCGTAACAAGGTTCCCACTCTCCCCTTATTTGAAGAGATAGACTAAAACTTGTCAAATAAAAATATGCAGAATTTGTCGAGGAATCTGATTATAATATTTAATATGCCCCATAATTGAGTAAATTTTGAAAAATTTGCTTTTAAAATTTTAACTGTCAAATACGCCTCTAGCGGTGGACCTATAATTCTGAAAATAATTTCAGGCGTTTCTCGAGGCCACTTTTGTTATACAAATTTTTTTCCCGAACCTGTGCTATAATCCATTCCTGAGATACGGCCGATGGCCGTTCTTAGTTGGCCACCCGGTACAACTCTGTTTACTGTCTCTCCCGTATCTTCTTTAGAAGTAGAACCTCGTTCTGTTTTCATACTAAAACATTTCGTATATAATACATGTGGAGGTGAGTTGTAACATATCTATTTTGCCTCAATGGAATTGTTACAACTTGCCCCGAGCTTGAATTTTTCCATTTTGTTTCGACAAATAGAAAACTAAACATCAAATATCGTTGAAAACTTTCGTCCGTACGGTAGCCTAAACTGTGGTAATTAATTTTCCAGAAATAAAACAAATTTCAACAGTTTCTAATAATGGTTATTTAAAATTAAAATAAGAGTTCGAAATTTATTCACGTGCTCGAATTATAAACACTCCCGGGAATAACAACTGCACCAACGTCTATCGGTTGACCGTCTGCGTACAACTGACCTTCACAATGTTCTTTACAGGCCTATGTATGATGCGGGGTTGGCAAGATTTAAGTTCGGTAAATGTTTGGCGTGTTACAACGTAACCTGTGTTACAACGCCCGGTCTCCCTATTATTAGTTGATATATTTTATTTTATATTAATAAAACTAATAGTGTAATACTTTGTTAAATAGGTTTAATTTGGAAAGTCTGAAGAGATATACTGAACCTTACCTTTCTATTTAATATAATAAATTTATTTCATAAATTTTGATGTACCTAGCCTCTAAAACGTTCAAAAACAAAATCGAAACACTTCTATGCGATTGTGAATATGTGATGATAAAAATAAATATCTGGTGTAGAACACCACACGATCTTCCAACCTACAAAATGGAAATTAAAAGAAATGAAATAACTTTAATAACATTTTTTCAAGGATAATTATGCAACCTCTTTTATAAGTTCATTACGAAAATAGTAAACATTGTAAACGCAAAAACAATAATCCATGTCAAATAGATAAATCTTCATGACAGACAGAGGTTAGTAGACATCTAGATGCTAACTTAAATTAAAAGAAATAATTTTCATTTTAATTATTTTATAACTATGCAACCTCTTTTTTATACGTTCATAACGAAAACAGGCAACATTGTAAAAACAAAAACAATAATCTATGTCAGAATGACGTTAAAAATTCATGTCAGATAGAGATTCACAGACATAAACACGTTTCAACGGAAAAAAAATTCCACAGCCGCCCGCTTCTATAAAAATATCGATAATACAGCTTCAGCAGTAGAAGTGAGACACCTTGGCCGCCATCTTCGATTTTGACGTCACAAGACCACCCACGTGGGAGACCGTATTTTCTACCCTTATTTCTTATGGTTTCTTTTCGGAGGCCTTTTTCAACCCCTTTTCATTCCTAATTACTGCCTTTTTGTTTTTACTCGCCCACGTGTAGGACGCGTTTTTTCACCCCTATTTTTGACGGCTTCTTTTCCGAGGCCTTTTTCAACCTTTGATGGAATTTTCAACCCTAATTATTTTTGGTTGTATTAAGAGCTTTTTGACAGCCATGCCTTTTTTGTACTTGCTCACTTGAGGGGCGCATCTAGGCTTAGGATTGGTTTGGAGTTGGGATTGGGGCAGGATGTTGGCTTCTTTTCTTTGGCAACCCTTGGTCAGTTTAACCCTTAATTAAGATCCTTTTGGTTGTATTAAGAGCTTTTTCGACAAGTGTGCGTATACTTTTAATTCCTATCTACAGATTATAACCTTACGAAATTTTGTTTATACATTGAGGTTGTATTCTAATAAGGGCCCAAATGCTAACTTGTAAGACAGGTGTAGGCCTTCCCCATTGCTGTGTCTCCTTGGTGTATGAGCTCTAACCTAATCTTATAAGACAAGTGTATGCCCTCCCCATGTCGTACCCCGTGGTTAGAAATGGTATGGGATTCTAACCTTATAAGACAAATGTAGGCTTTCGCCTGTCGTGGCCCCTGGTTGAAATTGTATTTGTCTTTGTAGGTTATGACTGGTAATGAATTTAAGGTAGCTGTTCATAGGCATCTATTTGCAATTCATTATCCCTCTATCCTAATGGAATTACCACATTTAATGGAATTCTTTTGCTAAGATAGATGTTGTGGGGCATGTAAAAGCTTTAGAAAATACGGAAAATGTAAATTTCTCGCAACAAGATATGGATAAAATTAACGAAGCTTCTATGTAAAAATTAAACGTATTATAAAGTCTAGAGACTGTAGGAAATTAGAGCGGTTATCCGAGGAGACAGAATTAGTTACAATAGGTATTAAACCGATAACCACTAGAAATAAATTATATTACATATTACATTTCGACGCTCTGGATAGGTTATGTATATGTAATTATTGGTTAGAATGTGAATTGGAAGAACAAAGTATAGATTTAAACTATAAACTTAAAATTAAATTGGATGTACTAAAGCATACGCCTATTAGGCATAAGAGAGAATTGTAATTTGTGTAAAATGTAACCTATTTTTGTGTAAAAATAAAAGTGTTGTAAAACTTGTTTATTTGATTTTATTTAAATTATATTGGAGGAATGGGTGTAAGTACTCAACAATGTTCGGATAGGATCGGTTATCTTCGGGAGTCGAGAGGGTCACTACCTATAGCACGGTTAATGTGATTCGTACCTATGAAAACATCGCATCGTAAAATTTTACCTGTGTATATAGTTTCCAGCGAGTAAGCATTATTATTGTAATGTTTTATGAACCAACATCAGAGGACATTAGAGATTTTAGGGATTTGTTAGTAAACTACTACAATATAACTGTTCAATCTGATGATGAAAACGATGAAGTGGTTAGATGAATGTATCTCACTCATGATGATGACGATTCACAGAAGAAGACCGATGAGTTAGAGGAAAGGACGAATCTCAAGACCATGATGATAGTGACGAATTACAGTCGAAAAACAAGAAGACTGATAACAATGTAATTAAATTAAATAAATAAATGATGTGTTGTTTTAAATATATTTTTTACGCTAAGTTTTCTTTCAATTTATTATTTATTAATTTATTAATAATCTTGTTTTGAATGGAATTTCCGGTTTGTTTATAATTTGTATGTTTAAGAAGAAGTTTCTATCAATCTTATTGGATTTAATACAAAAACAAAAGCGTTAGAAATTAAACGTGGCTTTCGTCTCTCCATCCCGCGTTTCTCTTGTCCCTTTCGTCTATCACGTCTGTCGTGTCCGCTTGGTTGGAAGTTTGAGCTTGTTTGTGGCGCCATCTAGTGGTGTATGAGCTAACAAACGTTTTGGTAATAGAGATTGAGCATGGCTCCACGTAGCTGTATATTTCAAAACTACATACAGTTCTTAGGAACTTGCGCTCGGTCTTCGCCCTTGTCGCGGACAAGGTCTGTGTAAATAAAACATGTAAGCAAGCAAGACCGCTTATTCAACGCGTGTTTAAATTGCATGTTAACAAATAACATTTTGATGTATACCAACCAGCTCATAATTACACATTTATTTTGAAAGTAATGAGTTGAATTATATTTGTTATTGTACTGTATACTGTACATAGGTGGTTGAGCATTTTCAATAACGACTAGGACGCTCGGTCTTGTTTTATAAAAATATAAAGTTTTTAAAAGACACAACCTTTTTTGATAGAATCATTTTCAGATACATCTTGAATTTATTTATTTCGCTATTTAAATGTATATAATTAAAACATTCTTATGTATCTGGCTTGATTGATTGTTTTAAAGGTTGTTTCCTCAAAACTAAATTATGTTTTACCAAAATTGAAAGTGCAATGGTAAATTTTATGCATCCTTTTATATGAAAATGATCATTAATAGAGATGCGATAATTTTAATAACAATCATGGTAATAAAAATTTAAAACTCTAATAAAAATAATATGGAAATACACGTTCAGTGTTAACTGTATGTTGCACATTCCAAACTTTTAAGAAATTCAAATTTTACATCACGGGGTCACGGGCGAAGTCCTAACAGTAAGTTGCGAAGCCCTATATCTGTCTTACAAGATAGCACTAGGGCTCCTTATTAGAATACAACTTCAAATTACCATTCATAACCCACAAAGACAAATACAATTTCCAACCACGGGCCACGACAGGGGCGAAGGTCTACCTTGTCTTATAAGGTTAGAATCTATACCATTTCAACCAGGTACACATGGGTGAGGGCCTACACTTGTCTTATAAGATTAGGTTAGGCTCACATACAATTACACCAAAAAGACCACGACAGGAGGCGAAGGCATAACTTGTCTTATAAGATTAGGTTAGAGCTCACATACACCAAGGAGACACAGCAATGGGGGAAGGCCTACACCTGTCTTACTAGTTAGCATTAGGGCCCTTATTGAATACCACCCCAATGTATAAACAAAATTTCGTAAGGTTACAATCTGTAGCTAGGAATTAAAAGTATACGCACAATTGCCTAACCTCCAGGCTGAACTACCGAAAAGGATCTTAATACAATCAAAAGGATCTTAATTAAGAGTTAAACTCCGACCAAGGGTTGTAAAGGCTCCCGAAAAGACCAACATCCTGCCCCAATCCCAACTCCAAACCATTCCCAAGGCCTAAATGTGCCCCTCACGTGAGCATGTACAAAAAGACATGGCTGTCAAAAAGGCTCTTAATACAACCAAAAATAATTAGGGTTGAAAATTCAATCAAGGGTTGAAAAAGGCCTCCGAAAAAACGCGTCCTACATGTGGACGAGTAAAACAAAAAGCAGTAATTAGGGATGAAAAGGTTGAAAAAGGCCTCGAAGAGAAACCATAAAAATAAGGGTGGAAAATACGGCCTCACGTGGACGGTCTTGTGACGTCGAAATCAAAGATGGCGGCCAATCATGTTTAGTTAATTTATAGATTTATTTCGCTTGACATTAAAAACTTTATAAATAAAATTTACGTAAATTTAATTTATCTTTCAAAAGTATGTCTACACTTTTTCTTATAAAATTATCGTTATTCAAATAATGAAAAATTTTAAAGTAACATAAATTCTACATTAGGAATTTTTCCGCTAAATTAAGCGTCATATCAAAACATTGCATAGAAAGTAATTAATCGATGTGTTTAAGGTCTATATATATATATATATATATATATATATATATATATATATATATATATATATATATATATATATATATATATATATATATATATATATATATATATATATATATATATATATAGGTATTTTTATATCTTTGAAATAGCAGATGTTTTAGAAATATTTGATAAAAACGAAAAACTGCCCCTAATAAACCCCCTATCCGCTGCTGTATTTCTCCCAAAACCTAATCAGCTCTAAGCCAAATGATAACAAGCTTAAATATAAAATTTTACGTAGGTATTATCGTTCAGGAGTTATCGTGGATACTAACATACATCCACACGCACACACTCACCCACACCCACGCCGCTGAATTTCTTCCAAAATATAATCAGCTCTAAGCCAAAGGAAAACAAGCTTAAATACAAAATTCTGCATCGCTTAATGCGTGATTTTATCAATGCTTAATATATTAATGGAGTTCGTTTTGGCTTTATGGATTTTCTTCTATTTTCAAAGGATATATACCTTGAAATCACGTGGACTAGGTATGCCATGCTCTTTATCTCAAAACATTACTAATTCTGCTCATTTTAGTTACCTACAAAATTATACCTAATGACGAATTCATTATAATTGGTAAAGCAATTTCGTATTTTGCTATACTCATGCATCACTACTTTCTCTTATTTGAATACTAATAAGCAATTTATACTATTTTCTTTATCTACAATCTGATTAATTCAGGGCGAGTTTTTAGAAGACAATGCTGTTCATTTGATTACTTTCAATAATTTCTTTTAGACCTTCGTGGGGGGGGGGGCACCACATGTTTAGCTTTTGTGGGAGTATATTCTAGACACTTATGTACATTCATGTGCGCATGCCCTAACCACAAGTTAACCATCGTTTGGGCATATGCTAACCACCTGCTGCTCGACTACCTATTTAATCCTTTGTGAAGCCAATATTCGTCACTATATGTCCTTCATACCTGCGGAAGCTATTTCAAGCTAAGTGTTAAAACTGATTTATTTTAATATTGTTAAAAGCTACATTGCAAAGAGCTCAAGTCATACAATCATAAAGTGCTTTACAACTACATCGATATTAATGATGAAATGGTTTTGTTTTGCACGGTATGATTGCGCTACATTCACAATTACCTTGTGTTCTTAATTCTAGATTTTACTTAAATTTTTTTATCCTAAAATAAAAACAAAAGGGGGTCTTTATAACCTTTTATGAGGTAACAGAGTGATCACTGTCTTGCCAAACAAAAAATGATCGGGTTGATTAAGAAAAAAATATTAGAATATGTCTATTTACAAGGAATCGGCGCAACTAAATGTAAAATAGTACATATCGGTAAGGTATGTGGCCTACCATGATGTATTAAATCTGATATTTTATTGATTTATTTTAGCCTTTTTCTACAAATTTATTTTCAGAAGTTTTTTTTATTTAGATACCTTAACCCTATTCATTTAATTTTTCTTTCACAATTGAGGGTTATAAATCTCCTGTTCTTTTTTAATTTTATTTTAATATAACTATTTAGCTAACCGTCATTGTGTTTTATTGACTATTGTGTGGTCTACCTGTTATTATAGCTATGTAATTGTTTGTACAACTTTCTCTTTTAGAAAACCCTAATGGAATATACATCTTGTTGCGTATAAACTCTTCTTAGTGTTGTAAGGTTTGCCTTGTCTGTTTCGAGTTTTGCGGGAAGAGCTCCTTTTTGTGTGCTTATTTAAAACTCGTGGCGCCAATTGCTTTCTTCCCTACTACATATATTTTTTCTTTCTCTCTCACTTAAACAGACCTCGAAGTTCCACCCATCCAAGTGTCTCTAATTGCACGATAAAGTTATTACAAGATTTTATTATGAATCAAAAACTGGGAAGCAGAGGGTACAAAACTATTCGGAAAAGATTTAAGAAATGTGCTTTATATAGTTAAATGTGAAATGCCAATTAAAGAAGGGCAATTGTTTATCAAACTTGTAATAACTTTATCGTTTATTAAAAAACAATTACTATTATGAAAACAATCACTATTAAGGAAAAAGTTGGATAATTTAGTTTAGTTTGTGTAATTACTAAATAGTGCACAGAAATAAAGTCAAATGAATTTAATAAGATGTTCGATAATTGGAACATTTACTTTGCCTTTGATATTGATTTTAAATGGTTGATAATACTGTTAATAACATTATAATATTAATACTATTAATTAATTAATAGTTACTCATTGGATTGTAATAATTTATTTTTTACTATGTGGTAGTTTTACGTTAAGAAAGTAGAAAATTTGTAACTGCTCAAGCTCTGATGTGTAAATTTTGGTAGAACACCCATAGTACTCGAGCACGCAAACAGAAGAAAGAAAGAGAGAGCACCACGACTAGCGAACCGTGCAATTAGAGAGCACTTGGATGCGTGGGGAACATCGAGGTCAGTTGTATGGGTGAGAGAGAAAGAAAAAAAGATATGTAGTAGGGAAGAAAGCAATTGTGCATCACGAGTTTTAAAATAAGCATATAAAAAACCCTTCCCGTAAAACTCGAAACAAGCAAACCTTACACTAACAAGTGTTTATTCGCAACAAGATGGATATTTGATTGGGGTTTTCTGAAAAGAAAATTGTACATATAATTACATAGCTATAATAACAGGTAGAACACATAATAGTCAACTAAGTAGTTATATTTATCAAATTAAAGGAGATTTATAACCTCAATGGTGAAAGTATAATTAAGTCAAAGGAGGGGCACGTTTTAAATGTAAAATACCTTCCGGTCAGAATTTAACCAAATTTTGATATGTTCTAGAACTTGACCAATTGATCAAATGTCTTCATTGCCCGAAAGCTCAAAGCTCAACAGTTTTGATATACAGGGTCTGCAATATCACTATTTGATACTTTCAATATATCATAAAATGGACATTTTGCCAATATTAACGCAAAACTTAGTGGAATGTTATTTTTTGTGCTACTGGCTACAACCTTTTCTTTACTTTCATTATTTTTGTACATACACCTGATACACAGGGTGAGACCAAATATATGTATCTGAAAAGAATTATACGGTGGTTATTGTTTTGATATTTTGGTGAATGGAAGTTAACACATATATATGTCCATTTAAATTATTATTGCAAGTTAAGTCCCCTAGACGTCCGTTATACAGAGTGTTTCATTTCTTTAATAGATTTAATTGAGTATTATTATACTTCCTAGTTAATTTTCTAATAACTTAATTAAAATGTCTATATTAAAATAAACTATTTGCTAACTGTATATACCTACATAATAGTCACGATGTGTTTATACTGATACTGGGTGTCCGAGTACAAAGGACCAAAGCGATATCTTAAACCTCATATAGGTACGGAAAAATCGTTAACATAAAAAATTCCTTGCAATTGGATGTCGTTGCGAAATACAAAGCTTTTGGAGATTGACAGATAGAAAGGTTAGATGTGCTTCATTTATTATGCTCACTATTTTCGAATAAAGCTTTCAGTAGATTCTTTTGATAAAGAAGGCACTTGTCGAAGTTCATCTTTATTTTGCAAAACTAAGAAAAGAAAATTCATAAAGATACTAGTGTCTTCACTGTTCACACCATCGACAGACCGGTTTCGCAGGTCTACCTCCATCATCACTACCGCTTTGTAGTCATTGGAAATAAGAAATGTTTATGTAGAAACCATAATGAACGTATTTTAAAATATTAAAAATATCTAAGTATAATAAGATATCAGTTAACTGAACTGATAAGGCAGAAAACAGTAAATAATTTTTGGTCTTGATATAACCATTGTCATAGAAATCAAAAAGTTGCATAATCAAATGTTAAATGTCTATCACCTCCACATTATTTGCATTTAGTATATGATTTAAAACATTTGTAGAAGGATATTTGATTAGCTCTTGATAACTAGCGTATCCTAAAACCATAGTACAGCTGCCACATGAGAACAAGTACCTAAAGTTCTGGCACCAGTCTTGCAGGTGCAGTAAGTACCTAATATTGGGTTAGGTTCTTCTTCCTCTTATTCGGCACAAATGCAATCCACAACTGGTAACGAGTAGCATTTCTGAGTCGAGAATATATCCTTACCTGTATAAAACCGGGTTCGTAGTTTTCATCAAATTGATATTGAACCTGGCGGTCCTCTATTTCATTGTCCTGTATATGAGAAGGAGCAAGTTTTAATTGAAAAATACCTACAGTTAACTCTTTAAGATAGTAATGTGACAAACGTGGGAATGAGGGAACGATAATTTCATTTAAATGAACCCATCTACCCTTCTAGCGCATAAGTTTTCCTCCTCAACCCTGGCTTGAACAACATTTGGCTCTTGAACTTTTGAAGAATATTTTCAGCTAGCTCAATAGTAGCGTCTTGCATTAAAATGGGTGGAAAATATTTATTTATAATTGCTCCAGCAATTTTAAGAAAATCAGCAACATTACAAATGTGGGTGTTTCTATCTTAAAGCTAAAAATTTAAAATTGATTTTAAGTGCCCATTGCGTGCTTCTACGATCCACCTGGTTTTCGTAACGAGACGACTATCGTTAGCCTCTTCTGTGGATAACTGTAGCTGACCTCTGGGCAAAAGGCTGACATTTAAAATTAATACCTAATCTATTTAAAGCTGGAATAGCATCAAGTACCCACGGTCGAGAATAAAAATATCTCCTTCATTAAACCATTCACGCATTCCATTCACATCTCTATTAAATTCACTTATAAGTCTGTTAGCATCGTTGTTTTCAGAATTTGAGACATATGGCCCTTGAATGTCTAGAATAAATCCGCTGGGCAACAAGCAGAGATGGCTTGATAAGGTGTTTACCCTTATAAGTACAGTAGGACTGTCGCAACACTTTAAAATAAGAACTTTTCTATTTCTAGATAAGTACAGTCATTATACACTATAACTTGAGGCCGATCCAGGTTTTGATTATATAGACGATTTGCAAAAGGAGTTACATGATTTTCGATGTAGCTGTTCTTGTTGTAGCAGTAAATCCAATATTTTGTGGTACAAATCTTGCAGAAAAAGATTGTCTAACTAGAGATATAGCTAAACTGGCTTGTTGTCTTGTGGAATAATTAAAATAACCGCTAAAAAACATTCTCATCCAAATAAATATTACAGCAGTACGTATTTTCGTGGCACGTCTCAACAAAATATTAATTCTACCTTTCATGGATATTTTATGTATATCATTCCCATCGTTACAAATGCAGCATAAGTGTTGACCTTTGTAGCACATTTAATCGCAAACAATTTGGATTATTGTCTATTGCTTGAATTTCCTTACAATAGAAATATTGCAGACATTGCAGATTCGAGTTTCTTCTATTATGACCCGCTCTGGTAGATTTGCTTCGCGGCGACGTGCAATCACAATTTCCTGCTTTCTTGCATGTACCTCACCACTTATTTTCACCATAACCCTAGGAACCAAATCATTTCCACAAGCAAAACATGGAATTCGATTCATTTTTCACATAAACTCTTCAATGATTTTAATTCAAAAGTAGATTTGCAACTAAGCATCAACAATATCACTTAATTAGTGGATTAATTTTTGACGTTTCATAGCCACCTACTATATTGTTGTTATTTATAAGTTTGGGAATAGAAAAGATAATAATTGTAGTATGAAAACGGAAATAAAAGTGCAAAATCAGAAAAAATCTAGTTGTACGAATAAAAGCAGAAGAAAAGCGCAATACCACATTACGGTTTTGGTTTAAACGAATAAGTAAATACTAAATATAACTTTATTAGAAAATAGTGAGCATAATAAATGAAGCACATCTAACCTTTCTACCTGTCAATCTCCAAAAGCTTTGTATTTCGCAACGACATCCAATTGCAAGGGATTTTTATGTTAACGGTTTTTCCGTACCTATATGAAGTTTAAGATATCGCTTTGGTCCTTTGTACTTGGACACCCAGTATCAGTATAAACACATCGTGACTATTATGTAGGTATATACAGTTAGCAAATAGTTTATTTTAATATAGACATTTCAATTAAGTTATCAGAAAATTAACTAGGAACTATAATAATACTCAATTAAATCTATTAAAGAAATGAAACACTCTGTATAACGGACAACTTCCATTCACCAAAATATCAAAACAATACCACCGTATAATTCTTTTCAGATACATATATTTGGTCTCACCCTGTATATCAGGTGTATGTACAAAAATAATGAAAGTAAAGAAAATGTTGTAACCAGTAGCACAAAAATAACATTCCACTAAGTTTTGCGTTAATATTGGCAAAATGTCCATTTTATGATATATTGAAAGTATCAAATAGTGATATTGCAGACCCTGTATATCAAAAACTGTTGAGCTTTGAGCTGGGCAATGAAGACATTTGATCAATTGGTCAAGTTCTAGAACATATCAAAATTTGGTTAAATTCTGACCGAAAGATATTTTACATTTAACACCAGTTTGTAAATGAATAAGATTGAAGTAAATAAGTCTTATTTCTAGCAAAGTTATCTAAATAAAAAACTTGAAAGTAAATTTGAAGAAAAGTAAATCAATAAAATATCCGGTTTAATACATCATGATAGGCCACACATTACTGATGTGAACTATCATAAAATTTACATAAGTTGAACAGAATATAGAAGCTACGCTAACACTAGCTTCTATATTCTGTGGTTGCTGATGCGTTGTCAATAATCTTATTCTAATATTTTTTCTTAATCAACGATACGTTTTTGGCAAGACAGTGATCATTCTGTTAGCTCACAAAATGTTATAAAAACTTTTGTTTTTATTTTAGAATAAAAAGTTTAAGTAAAATCTAAAATTAAGAACACAAAGCAATTGTGAAAGTAGCGCAATTATACGTGCAAAACAAAATCATTTAACACAAAATATGGTTTATAACACAAAAAGAGTCTTGAGAAAAAATTCTTGAAAATACATAACGTTTTTTATAGAAATCTAAGAATATTAGTTATGAACCATATCGTTGACTGTAACTTTAATAAACGATCTCAAACCTAGACCAGGTGTTTAATATACAGGACATTCTCAATAACATTGTTAAATTTGCCACTAACAATGTGATTATGTTTGTAAATCATATTTCAATGTTACGTGTGAAATGTGGAAATTACAGTCCAGGTAAATTAATGGCTTCTAATAAACTATCCAACATGCAATTGACAATCAAGTTGTTTGTCCACATAAAATATAAAATTAATTATATTTCGTGTTGTAAAAAAGGAATGGCCACTAGATGTAGTTACTGTAAGTGCGGGACCCGAACTTCCATTAGACGTTTTCGTTTTATTGAACTTTCGGTTCAAACGGAAGTTTCGTTATTTTTAATGGAACTCCAGATATATATTTTATTTTGTAGTCTCTGATCAATTTTATGTCAGTATTTATAAGCACTCCATGTTCCTTGCGTTTTTGAATTATTCCGTTTTCATTGAAAAAGGTCTCTTGAATATGTTGCAATTTAAACCCTGTACGATTACTATCTGAAAATATACAGAAATATTTTACAAAAACAATGTTCAGCATTCTCAAGATATCTACAGGGTGTTAAAAACTATGCGTCAGAGTCTGCGAAAATAAAATTACAACTGGTTTTTTAAACGGCAACCTGTTTGATTCTTTATAAAATTTTAGTGACCTTATGTAGAATCACTATACCTAAGACCCGTCCTTTATAAGATAACCAGCATTAAAATATATGTCGTATTTTAATATCATTTAAAAACGGTTTGAAATATAATTATCAAAAACAAATAAACTAACAATACAGAAAAGTAGAAAAATATTATATACATAGTAGAAAACGTAAGAGACTTAATAGAATTATCATATACTATATGTTCAAAATCTCATCCATTTACTTCCAGGCGGCTATACACTTACTGTATAATGTTTCTTGAAAGTTCAATAAATGCTACAAGTACTTTTGTTACATATTTCTTTCATTGTTATCGGTGCACTCTGTATCTAATCACACAGTTGTAAAAATCGATTGGTATGAGATCCAGTGGCTAGCATGGCCAGATGAGGATCCATTATTTCCCAACCTTCAAAAAACGTTTATTATCCGAGTACAGTTTACAGCTTTATAAACAAAACTATGGAAATTTAATTTTCCTTAAAAATATGTTTGTACATTTTCCTGCAAAGTTACTCAGATATTGAAAAAATTGAGCTAACACTCTACCTTAGAATTTTACTAATTCACGCGTCGTATCAAAAATTGCATAGAACATGATTAATCGATGTGTTTTAAGGTCTATACGCTGGTATTTTATATTTGCCAGAAAAATAAAAGCAAGCTTAAATGTGACATTTTAAGTTATGCACACGCACAATTTACACACATGCTCAACACAGCACGCACATAAAACAAACATACGCTCATACGCTACTATATATATATATATATATATATATATATATATATATATATATATATATATATATATATATTGAGATGGTTAGAAATAAGATTAATACAGGCAAGAGTTAATGTATATTCTTTATAGTGGGCAAATTTAAATAGATTGAGAATGTATACACTGCGTTTTAATAAGTTAGACGAGTGAGAGAATATGGTTTTGATTTAACGAAACAGGCTTGGTGGAATTTGCACAAGTTTGTTTTTTCATAAAAGCAATGAGCTATACCAGGAGCATGTGAGGAAAGTCAGAACGATAGATATTTGTGAGTACGATTAGATTCGTAGAACATATTTCAGTAAATTTACAGTTTATTAAAATTATTTAAGCAATTTAGAAACTTTACAGATATTAATCACATGAAGTAGGTTAATAATAATATGTAGAACATGTATAGATTTAGTTACAATGCAGGAACTATATAAACTTTAAGAAAGGGTTATGATACGAACACTGTATAGTTATAATTCACAGACAAAGTGTACAAAAGTGCAGGAGAAGTGGTAGTGCGTTATAAACATTAACTAGATCATGAACAACATCGCTACATTGGGATATTTAATATAAAAATACATTTTGTGTACAAAATTTACATAAACGTGTTAAACAATATGGATTTCTTAATTGACAAAGTTTTAGACTATAGAATGAAAGTAAAACAGTATTTTAAGAACATCATAAACATCATAAATAACATTCAAGTGATTTGGACGTTTTAAACGCAAGTTATGAGTAAAATCGTAATAAATTAGGTTAAGTATTATACTTAAGAATTTTGCAAATTTATAGTTTTTAGGATAATTTAAGCTTAAAATAAATTATAAAAGCAACTAATAGAAGGTATCCTCGTTTTCACAAGAAATTTACAATGTATGTTATATGAACATAAAATTAGAAAAGTGGTTAACTACCTAAAATTTAATATGAAAAGGAATTTCTGTTAAAATTAAATTATATGGTTTGAAGTAAATGTATTCTGATACAGTTTTTCATGTATATTACGAATATGTAATTAGTTTTGGTGTAAAATATAGAATTTCTTAAATATAAGTAAAATTAGATTATAAATTGTCAAATTGCAAAACTTTGAAGCAAAATAGGGCTTGTGAGGTAATTTTTATGCGAATTTTGCCCTGATTCCAAATCTGTTTTCAAAAAGTAAATCCGACGTATTTTAAGAAAGTATAGCATAATTTGTATTTTAGTTAAGTTAACAATTTTGTTTAGACCGATCAGATGCTTGGATCTTTGTTGAAAGTTGAAATTTTGGTATCTAAGAGAAATGTACAAAAGGAATTGCTCCTGATTTCTCGCTCTCTTACACTCTTGCTTTGCTACTCTTGCTTTTGAAATTTGTATGACTAATGTTAATAGTGTTGGTGTTAACATGTAGTTATAAGTTACGTTTATATTATCGGATTTTTGAAACGCGATCAATGAAGAGTCGAGACCTCAGAAACAATTGTTTTAACCTATAACAAATTTAAAATTTAGGTTACCGATATAATTGTCGATCATAATAAAATTGTTTCGATTTGAATTCGTGTTCAAATATCGGTTGATGTGTTTTTCTTCATGTTAATAAAATTATTCAGTTATTTGGATTTGATGTTTATTTTCTTGAAAGCGACGCATAGTGTTAAATAAACTAAATTCCATAACGAGATCTAAAATAAAAGTGAAATTAATTAAAATTTATATGAAAATAAAATATAAATTTAAAATCGAAAATTTTGTAAACATTTAAACCAACTTCTAAACATGCGATTTAAAATAAAGTGCTTAATTGAAAATATATGAGCAATATTACATCACATTTACCACGAAGGAAAAGTCGTTTATCAACAAATTGGATCTGGATGAATTATGGAAATTTATGCAGCACCATTGTGAACAGGAAAGCAGTATCATTGGCTACATGAGAAGAAGTCTACGTACGATATTCTAATATGGAACCAGCCAAATGAAAACATCCTTGGGAAAATGCAGTAACACGTGTGAGTGAAATTTTATTATCATAACCCATTTATTGCATTGATTATTCGTTTGATTTCCTGTATTTATGTTTTATTGATTATATGTGTAAATGTTTGTGCGACAACATGGTATAAATATCTGTAAGGTAAATGAACCGGTGTATTATCAACATTATAATTTTGTTTTTGAACAAAACATGATTGAACTCACATATTTTAGATCGTTTATATTTTTGACAGGCTGCATTTTAATTAATTCAGTTAGACGCTACGCATGCGTTATTGTGCAGGTTCAACCAAGGTCTGTTTCATATACCAACCAATTATTATAATTTACAATTTATTTGACAAAAAACATTTCTGTGTTAAATAAAATTTACACGATTTCACAATTACATTTTAACGCAATTAAAATAACTTCAAAGATTAAATTATTTTTATTTTATTTGCCAACAATAAGCGTTAAAACTAATGAACTATCCCCAATTGAGATAATCTGAGCTGGTACGGTGATCATAATTTTATTATTAAATAAAGAATTACTATATTATTATATTTATAATTAAATAAATATATTTAAGCCAGTACAATATATATAAATTCATTTAGAGTTCAAAGGTCATTATGAAGCAACGCTCGAACACGTCCATCTTTATTTTTGATGTAGTTTTTAGTGGTAAATTTTGTATAGAGTGACAAAAATAAGTTACCACCTTTAACTTGATTTTGTCAAATGGAAACACCTATTTTTATTTCATTTTCTGAATCTGCTTTGAATTCTGAGTAAATCTTATGTACCATGTCCTATACCTAAAGTCAACAACGCAATTTATACATATGTACACACACACACACACACACACACACACACACACACACACACACAATACACACACACACACACAATATATATATATATATATATATATATATATATATATATATATATATATATAATACAACATGTAAGTAGTGGTATTCGGTCGATAGTTTAGCTCTTAAACTTAGGCATAAGTTTAAATACGAAAATCTAAAATAGTTTGGTTTACATTCTTCATGTGTTATCAACGAAAAAATTGAAAAACCTAAATATTCGAAACTATTAGAGATAGGTCTAGAACATATTTAATAAACGAAGATTAAAAACATATATGGCTAATTAAAAAATGAAGATATAGTATTTTCAAATTTATGTTATTGAATTAATTTTATGATCACTGTGTATATTGAACCAATTTTGACAATAGATTAAAGGAAGCTCATATATGAATAAATTCTATACCAAAGACTATTCTTTTATCTTTAAAAATAACTGAGATACGCTACTTGAATTACATATAAAATGTCATTTTAGTTAACTTTGCAAATATCTCAAAAACTGTAAGATTTAGCTTGTAAAATCTTATAAAAAGATGAAAAATTATAAGGAGAATCGAAAATAAATAAATATAGTATTTTACTTAAAATCAAAAGTTCTATATTGTACCGCTTTTACTATACAAGAAATCAAAACATTTTTAGATTATGTAGCTTATAGAAATAGCAATTTCGTATTTGAACTTATTTAGTTTAAGGCTAAACTATCGACCGAATACGCACTACTGGGACATATATATATATATATATATATATATATATATATATAATATAATTTACACACACACACACACACACACACACACACACACAAAACCAACTTATATATTTAATATATAATAAATTTATAATTTATTATATATATAATATATATATTATATATTATAGATTTTGTAACAATATTAAAATTTCGTTTTTCCTAAAAAAGCATTTAATAATTAAGCAATTAATTTAATATGTTTCTTTAGAATAACATGAAATTTGTAAAATAAGAATTTAGAAAAAACCAAAAAGTTATAATTTAATGAATGTTTTAGTAATTAAATAAATGAAAATATTTTATAATTTATATGATTTTAACACAATAATGTTTATAATGTATAATAATAAGAAACAAGTTAAAAAGAACAAGAAAGTGATTAAATTTATATAACAAACAGCATTAATAATATCTTGAATTATTATGAATATAAAAAATGTTAAATTGTAAAACATATACAAATAATATTACTTTTACATAATAATGTTAATAAACAAACTGCTAAATGTTAAAAATACAACGCACGCACGCACGCATACACACCGCACACATTACACACAATACACAAACCAAAAAAAAAACAAAAATATAAACGCACACGCGCGCAAAACACACATGCACGTACACACACACACAAACGATTACACGCACGCACGCACGCACGCACGCACGTAACGCACGCACGCACGCACGCACGCACGACACGCACGCACGCACAACGACACGATACGCACACACACGCACACACCACACACAACACATACACACACACACACGTACACACACACACACACTACACACACAGCACACACACACAACACAACAACACATGTAACACAACGTAAACACGTAACACACACATGTACACACACAACACATACACACACGTTACACAATGTACAACACACTACACACACACACATGTACACACACGTACACACACACATTACACACAACACGTATACACACATACAGTAACACACAGTACACACACATGTACACACATGTACACACTACACAACAGTACACAACAATACACATACACTACCACAACACACATGTACAACACATGTAACACACATGTACAACACATACACATGTACACACACATGTACTACACACACTGTACACACATGTACACATGTACATACAACATACAAACTGTACATAACATGTCACACACATACACAACATGTAACACAGTACACACATACACATCGTTACAAACATGTACATACACAGTACACACATGAAACATACACAGACATACACATAGTATCACAACATACAACATCAACACATGTACACACATGTACACACATGTACACACATGTACACACACATGTACACACACTAGTACACACACATACGTACACACACGTACACACACAGTACACACACAGTACACACATGTACACACACAGTACACACACACAGTACACATACGTACATACACATGTACATCACACATACATACATACATGTCATACACAGATCACATACATGTACACATACACATGTATAACATACACATACATGATACAATACATGTATACAATACATGTACATACACATGTACACACAGTATACACATGACATACACACACTATACATACACATACACACACATACACTACACACATACACATGATATACATACATGTCATACATACACATGTACATACACATACATGTATACAATATACACAACATACACAACTAACACACACATGTACATAACCCAAACATACACCACACTAACACACACACAACACGCACATACCAACGTACACACATACACGTACACATACATACACACATACGTAACACACACGTACACAGAACACACATGCACAACATACATACATACACATACATAATACACACACAACATACACAACATCACACATACATACATACGTAAATACATGTAAACAGTAATAAACATGATATAATACATATACATGTATAACATACACAACAATACACAACATAATAATACACACATGTATATACATACACATACACACATTACACATGTAACAACGTACACATATACACGTAATACATGTACACATACGTACACAACGTACAACATACGACACACATGCAACATACGTACACACACGTACACATACGTACATACACACAATACACGTCACACACGTACACTACCAACACACATACGCACAACGCACACAACGTACAACAACCACACACACACACACACTACCAACGTACACACACACACACACACGCATACACATACGTACCACACATCACCACACCACACACACACACACAACACACAACGTAACACACACGTACATACACACATACACATACACAACAACACACACATGACAACGCAACACGCATACATACTACGTACACAACGTACACACACCACATACAACGTACACACTACACATACGACACACACACATACTACACAACAACGTACATACACATACCACATTACACACAGTACACATACGTACAACATACCACATGTACACAACGCACATACGGCACACAACATCACACACACGTACACATACGACACACAGCAATACGTACACACAACCACAACATCACACACACACAACACACAGTACACACACATGTACACACACATACGACAATACACACATAGTACAATACGTACACAAACGAAACACACAACACACACACAGCACACACGCAAACACACACGCACACAGACACACGACACACGACACACGACACACATGACCACACACACACACGCACACCACGCACAACGCACCACACACACGACACACGTACACACGCACAACGTACACACGACAACACTACACACACGACACATACGACACACACGCAACCACACACCACGCACACACACAACGACACTACGCACACACACGACCACAACACATACGTACACCACGACGCATACACCACGACACAACAACGCACACTACAACGACACAACGCAACACACAACGACAACGAACACACACACACTACAACGACAACACACAGACAACCACAACGACACAACGACACACCAACCCAAACCCAAACACAACAGACACACACACACAACCACACACACACACACACACACATACACACACACACACACACACACACACACAAACACACACACACACACACACACACACACACACACACACACACACACACACACACACACACACACACACACACACACACACACACACACACACACACACACACACACACACACATACAACACACTCACACACCACACCACACACACCACACACACCAACACACACACACACACACACAACACACACCACACCACACACAACCACACACCACACCACACACCACACCACACACACCACACACACACCACACCACACACCACACACTCAATTCATAAGTAAATCACATACCATACATAGTACACCCACACTCGACACAAGACACACACCATCCGACAATACGTACATCATTCCAACATATACATAACAAATACAAGTTACAACACTTATTTACACAAATGTAACATTATACACAAGTACAATCTTACATACATGTATACATCACTACCTACTAACTAACATACTACTACATTACCTAACACAACTACATACACGTACACACACACATACTACTATAATCACACGTATCATGATACCTATACACACACCTACAACTACATCTACACTGTACTACGTACACACACTACATACACAGTCCACACTACACATCGTAACATACACTACGTACTACAGTACAAGTACACACGTAACAACGTACAACTGAAACTACGTAACACATACTACACATACAAGTACAACCAGTCTACAACACGACACACATTACTACTCACACGTACTAACACACTACACTGTACACTTACCATACAACGCCACACACGCACAATCACATACGTACATACAACTACACATACATCACACTCAACGACAATACATACCACACACATCACTGCATACACTACACAACACGTACAACTACACAC
>JARFJB010000847.1:37500-54616 GCA_036346205.1 Vesta saturnalis
ATACTATTATTTTATGTAATATTATGTTGCAGCGTATTGCTCGCATGCCATTTGAGAAAAGTAACTACAAGGCAAGAATGTTCGCTTTAAATCTAAATCATTCTCCAAAACATAGGCTGCGTTTAAGTAACAAGATGTCGACGAATACGAAAGACGTTTGAAACGAAAAATTTACATATGCATGCAACTTAAATAATCAGAAATTATTGTTAATGAACAGCTTTTACCAAATTTAGAAAAACCAAGTTTGATAATTTTGAAATGTTATGATTCTACATTAGTAGAAAATTACTTCAAGTAGTTGAAAGAAAGATCTTCAATTTTTAAAAACGCAACATTCCTCATTCAAATGATATGCAAAGTGGAATTATTACAAATTGGATTACAAGTTCCAAAATATATGCAATTGATGAAGTCGTCATCAATGGAGACATCAAATTTACGTTAACTGTATCACTGCCAATTCAATATCGCGTTAATATGGAAATTGTAGACAGTATTAAACAAAAACGTTGGAAAACATTCAAGAAATGTTTATCGCTATAAGATTCATTAAACCAAGTAACTGGAGAACTGTGAGTAGAAGATACCATGCGCCATCTTGGATTTTGACGTCACAAGGATTCACGTGGAAGCCGTATTTTCCAATTTATGGTTTCTTTCGAGACCTTTTTTCAACCCCTTGATGGAATTTTGATTCCTAATTGCCTTTTTTGTTTTTACTGCTTACTTGAGGGCGACACCCATATTTTATGGTTTCTTTTCGGTGGCCTTTTTCAACCCATGATAGGAATTTCAACCCTGATTATTTTTGTTTGTATTAAGAGCCCTTTGGTGGGAGCCCTGGAGGTTAGGCAATTGTGCGTATTCTTTAATTCTATCTACAGATTGTAACCTTACGAAATTTTTTATACATTGAGTTGTATTCTAATAAGGAGGCCTAATGTATCTTGTAAGGTTGATATAGGGCTTTAAACTTAGCTGGGACTTAGTCCGTGACCTTGAAGAAAATTTAAATTTGTATTCAATAACGAGGCCCTATTGCTATCTTAAGACAGGTGTATGACTTGTGTTAGGTTTGATCATGTGGGGAATTTGAATGACAGTAAAATTTAATTATAGAACACTTATTTTTATTGTAAATATCATAATTAAAAAGCTCAGTAAGTTATAAAAAAAAATTACTGACATTCAGATTATTATCTAATGAAACAAAAATTTTATTAATTTAATTAATTACATAACAGTTATTACAATATTGTTTCTAAACGAATATTAAAACTGATTGTTTTACCAGCATTGATTGCATTGAAATATGTTTAATATCCACCGGTCGTTAAATTTTGTATATTGTACACCTTAATATTTTTAAAGAAACTTGTTTCGTATAACTTAAATGTGTTTTATAACTGTAATTAAAAATCTGTACAAGTAAAAAATAAATAAAAGGTTAACAGCACACTTACCAGCTCTGTATTGAAAGAACATTTTTGAGGGACTGATTAGAGTGATAGTCACTGCTTTGTGTTACTCATCTAATCAAACTAAAGCATTTCTATGTTTTACGTTTATGAATAGTTGATGTAAAACTAGCTATTGATTTCCATAATTAATTTTTAGAGTGTAAATATCAAAAACCTAATTATCTTTATAACACTTACTGCAACTCGTATTTACCTTTCTTAAAGTAATTAATAACAAAGCGGTTTGAACAAAATATATCTTGTCCATATAAATACACGCAAATTGTTTTTATAAAAACCGCATTAAAAGTTTGGAATGTAATAATTACTGTTTTAAATTCTCAACAACAATATGTAGTTAGAAACCACTGTTCATGTTTACTTTTAGCTAATTACTGTTAATTATATAAACCTGTTAATTTTAATAATCTACCAATGAGTAACACTTTCCTTAAAACGCTAAATTATAAATTTTATAACACGATTTTTAAAACACACATGCTGAATTAAAAGAAAGAAAAACAAACTATTGATATTACGCAACTCTTAATTAAAAAGTAAGGTACTAAAAATCTCTTTATTTATCAGAATAGAATGGTTGGGTAACAGGCGTTAAACAATAATTTAATTATCTCGTCATTTATAATTAAACATGTACTAAAAAAGTTTTTACAAAATCAATCATTGATAAACTATTTAATCTAAATATAGAAACGTTAACGTATAAAGACCACACACATCCGAATGGTAATCTGCAGTATTGTTTTATTGTAACGAACCATCTAGAATTCTTCTAGGAAACGTAAATGATACCCTTGAGGTGCTCGTCGAAAGGAATCAAAATACTCTCCGTTGCCATTATCATCAATGTAGATAGCGGTCTAATGCTGACCTGGTTTGTCTGCAGGATCTGTGTTTACAATAATTGCACACGGTCTAGATGCGTGTCTCGATAGTTGATTAGAAGCACATACAAGCCAAAACACATTCTTCTTGTGGCTGGGATCGATTTCAAACGTTTCAACACTTGTACCGCATACATCTTTGGAATTGGTATGCGTCCAATCTTGCAGTAGTAAGGTATTTCCAGTGCACACATAGGCCCAGTGATGTTATGGTTTAAACAGCTATATGGTTTTGCTTCCTTTTTTAATTGTTTAATCGACGGGCAACCAGTTTCCTCCAGGTTTACTATTGATTTGTTAAGAAACCTTAAAAACTGTTGTTTTTCACTGCCCTTAACGTGAATTTTGTTAAAGGGCGCAACACTCATCAACTCTCACGGAAATTGTTGTGTACATGACCTGACCACCATTTCAGCCCATGATAATTATCCTCCATAAATTTTATCTATTGTGACATGGATCTTGATATAAAGTAACCTGTTTATTAGCATCAACGATAAACGACCATGATCTGTAACCATGGCAATTTCTTAACGTCTCGTGAACCAAATCGATAATGTAATGTGTATGATCTCGCCTTTATTGTGACACTACCCTTTTATCCCAAAATACATCACTGCTCGTATTCAGTATACGTAAGAAATCGCCTTTTCTCTTATATCAAGACGAAGTTTGATACTATTTCAACGTCGTAGACTTTGCGTTGCGGTAAATCTCTATCATCAGCGTCACCGCTGATTGTTATGTGGGCTGACGTAACTGATTGGAAAAGTGTAGATACCTTTGAAGAACTTAGTTGTACTGCTACCATTTGTCATGGTCAGTCATTTTGGTTTTAAACTTTATCCATATCGTACCCAGCTGGTAAAAGTTGTTTTGTGTAACATCTGGACCTGTAAGCGTTGTACAAAGTCCATTGGTAGAATAATCATTTTCTTCAGTTTGGTCCATGGTTATTGAAACAGATTACCTAGATTCCGCCGAGTAATGGTCCTAACAGGAGTGGTAGAATGCACCATTTCTGCAAGAAACTGTTTTTCTTTTTTATAGATCGCCTCTGTGCCAAGCGTCTTAAAGTGTGCTTATGTTGAGAGAGTCACTGCTTCTGATCAGCTGACAGAGGTACACGATCTTTAAAATGTTATGTGCACACTCAAATACACTCTACCTGCTTACTATCCAAACATTTCAATAAAGCGTCACGTTGACTTTACTTAATCTGGCTAATGCATGCAGGATATCAGTGTTCTCGCTTAAAACGTCAGCCATCTATATGATGTAATCTTATGACTGTGAGACTTAAACCCTTTTTCGCTATATATACCTGGCAGATACCTTGAGGCCCAAATATGTTTGTTCTATAACGTACCACATCCGTGTATTCTGTTTTAAATCAACAATAAATATCCGTGCGGGTTTGAAGTAGCATCTTGGTACGCTTTCTAAAATTGTGTCCGCGAAATCTGCTAAATGCTGTATCTGACCTCTGTCACGTGGTTCTTAAACAAAATTATGTAATGTGCATTGAGAGAAATATCCCGCTGTCCACGTCCTTGATGAAATATGTTCTACGTTAAGAAAACACATTTAGATTTCGATGATGACAACCCTTGTAAAAATATCAACCACAGAGCCGTTAGTTTCGCATTAGATCGTCATTATTAGACAGGTTTTTTCCGTCAAACTGTTCCATATCAGGTAAACCCTTTTGAAATTCCACAGAGAGATCTTTGAATAAAGGCTGCCACTCACTGTAAAACCAGATATTTTTTCAAAAGCTGTATCGCAGGCAGTTTCGATATTTTTAGAAAATCCACGATAAAATACGATTTCACAACCCGCGGCCCGCAACTATCGCCGAAAGCTTAAACTGACCTTCCATCTTGAATCGCTAAACGATACTAACAGATACTCACCAGCAACCTCGTTTAAATAGACTAAATAACATCCTTTTCAATCAGATAGGCCCAGAAACAAAATGATTACAAGATAATTACCAAAAATAGTTGTCAACCAGCCAAAGACAACTCCAGGTCCAAGACCAACCCCAAGACCAATCCAAGATCAGCCCAGCCCCAAGACATAGCCAAGTCTAAGAGCAGCAAGCTCCAAGACCAAACCCAAACTCATTCTCAGATCTAAAACAGGTCACGTGAGCACACAAAGGCCTACAATAATGCAATCTCTTCTGATAAAAAATTTCAATAAATTTTAAACTTTGATGTATATAAATAAATACTAATTACCATTATTTTACATTGTAAACAATAACAAAAAACGGTAATTAAGAAAATTAGTTAATTTAGAACATATCGTTTATCCATTAAAACGAGAAAATGAATGTAATTATATGTGATTATTTTTAATCCGCGAACAGAATAACAACAATTACAACGAGGATTTATTAGAATACAAACCCAGTGTATAAATAAATTCTCGTATATGTAAAAAGTCAAAATCTAGATAGTGTGATAATTTAATAACAATCTCATTGATAAAATACGCTAATAAGGTAATATGGGAAATACAGTCAATTTTGTAACGCCGTAATTATTACCTAATCGATTTGATACGTGTAAAATTTGGTTTATAAATTTATGGTCTTTAAGTTACGACTCATCCTGTATGTTGTTGGAAAATGGCAACATTGCACTAAAAATCGTTTTAAATTTAAAATGTTTCAAACATGTGACTACTTTAAAATCTTTGGATTGGTGAAAATAATCAGGCTATTGTTTTTTGGTTTTCTGGTACCTTCAGAGAAGAAGGAAAACGCATTTGGCAAAAGAAATTGAATGCGTAGTTAGAAGCACATGTAAAATTTGGAAAGGTGTTCTTAAAATTTGATTGAATTTTCATAAAATTTTAACTCAGTCTGTTGCTGGTTTTAATTTTTCCATATAAATAAATCTGTTGATTTCGAAATTTAGTCGGTTTAATTTTTGTTTCTACTACACCTTAGCTTCATTCAAGAGGTTCTTTTTGGTCCTTTACACATTCACTAAGATTAACATATTTCGTGCTTCCATAAGAGATAGTTAAACCGTTTCTGACAGCACATTTGGACATCATTCGTCCGAGGTGTGAAATATTAGTTATGGGTCTTCGAGCCTGAATGGAAACAGTCTACGATTACCCTTCTAGTATCTTCCGAATTAACTGAAGAAATATACGTTACACCTACGACTAGTTTCGATAAGTATTATTGTTACATGCATACAAAATTTACCTATGGTGAGTGACTTTTGATTGCTTTTCTACATAACGAGGCTCTCGTTATCTGTACTTTACTGAAAGTCTTATAACATTACATTACTGTGCTTGCTATTGTATTAGTGTGTTTCCGCAATTATTTAATCCTGAAATTAATGCTTATACTTACTGTTAAACATTTTCTTAGTAATCGAGAGTAATACTTACATTTGTACCTGTAAAAGATAATTTGTTATTCAAAGTTTCGCTTATACTTACATTTAACTTTGCAATAGAATTTGTATTTTATCTACCAACTTTTCTTATGTACTAGCTTTATTCTGATAAATAACCGTAGTTGTTCAACCGTTAGAACTACCTGTGTTTACTGTACATGCAATCAGCTGTTTGTTGACTGAATGCTGCTATTGAGTTTAAATATACAATGTATGTCAAAAAATTATGCTAACTGCTGGGGTTTCAATTACTGTGTAAATCAAATTGAATATTTATTTATTATCATTGGGTTGTATAACATTTGTAATTTTTTTCCTGATTACAATTTTAATATTGTTTAGTATAAAACTGTTTGAAGTAGATTTACTAATTTGAATCTTTTGTTGGTAGCTATGCTTACCAATAAATGAGTTATTCTGTGTTGCGCTTTATTTAATTCTTGTACTGCAATTCCAAATCGGTAATAAACTTGGCCTTTCTAAATTTTCTAAATGCTTCATGCTTATTATTTTGTCTGTAATGCTCATAGTAATTTTACTGAAGAATATTTTGCTTACATAAGTAAACAACAGGGTAGACATCTAGTGCTAATTTTCGCTTTATATTTGGGGTTTATTTGCGTCCGGTTTATTGGAAACTGATAAATTAGTCCAACGGAGAGCTCTTCGTGGATTATCGGTATACAAGAATTCAATTTCGGATAATTATAGATATATGTTTGGGTATTCTTTTCTTTTAGGGTCAACACTAGATGCCGAACCGTATTGTGTCTGAGTAGGTAAATTTTAAGTAAATTTCATAGTTTTTTTCAGTTGTGAAAGGTAAGTTGATTACTGCTGGTTTATTTGTAGATATATTGTATTTGATGTATATTGATTAATGTATTGGGAATTTCCTGATAGAATTGTATTTAGTCTGCGAGTTGGCGCTATAAAATATTTTTGTGTTAGATATTTACGAAAATTTAATTATTATTATAATATTTATACTATTTTACGTTGGGGTATATTAAATAAGAGGTGTTAAACGATTGTAAGTTCTTTCATTAATCCTGTGATCTACGATCAACTTCCTAGCCAGTCCTTTGTCAGTGTGGACTTAGTTCACCATTTTCTTTTAGCTGTCTCTTTTGTCCTGTGCCGTAGCCCTTTTCTTGATAGAGGGCGATAAAAATTAAATCAAGTGGTGCCCTTTTTAAATTTATGTATTCTTTTCTCCTGCCAAAACGCCCATGCATCCAAGTGTAACCGACCGACTGAGCTTCCGGCTAATTCTTATTCTATTACAGCACCAGCCACAATTTCTACGAATCTCTTTGTGCACGTAACAAATCCTTTAATAGATATTTATATAAAGAATCAAGATATCAAATTTATATTCTGAGAGCCATAATCTACAATTATGCCTGTACATAATGTTTTATTTTATTTTGCACCATGAAACTGGAAAAATATTAAAAAGATTCAGTATTTTCGGCAAGTTTTTAAATGCAAATGCAGTGAAATAAAGTCGACAGTAGCTATTTGTTGTTACTAAGATACTGTGATATTGCTAAATTGTTGCTAAGGTACTGTTTGTTTGTAAATAATTTATTCTAAAATGGAAGGTGAAAACGCAAAACTTATTCACAAGAAATTTTAGATGAATTTGAGGAGGCAAAAATAATTAATAAATAAATATTTATACTAAAAGAGTACGAAATTTTGCAGAAAAAAATGTCCACAAAATGTGATGAAAATGATGATACTTGTCTCAAATGGTAAATTGTATATAACATTAGTAATTATCTCTATTCAATAAATATCTATTTTTGCAATCAAAGATTATTTCGTCACTGTTGATATTTTATAGTATACAAAACGGAGAAAGGAACTGTCAGCTTTGGTGTTGTCATCTATTACAATTTCAAATCCATCCAACTGTATTTTCAATTTTGTAAAGAGTAAGTTTCATTACTATTATTTTATTAATAAAGGTTGTATAGTAATTGTTGTTTCAATAATTCTTTCAACTTACGTGACATATCATGTCATATGTTTGTGTCAATCATGCTGTAGAACAATGACATTTCCGTGCTATAAAGACCACATTACGCCCGCATTTGGTGTATAAAGAACATTATGGTGGCAAAATAAAATAAATATTTTGTATCATTCAAATATCTGATAAACAAGTCTAATAAATGTTATAGTAGACACAGATTAAATAATCTTTAGATCTAATGATTATTTGCATTATCAGAATACAGATTTAAGACCATCTTATAGAGCAACAGATTAGGATCAAGAATTTTGTTAAAAAATAATTAATTAATTAATAAAAATGATCAAAAAACGACTTCACAGTGGCATGAAAACAAAAGGTTAATCAGTTGAAATTTCAAGCTGAAAATGACCACCGAAAAGAAATCAAAAATAAGGGTAAAAATACGCTCAAGTAAGCGTGTAAAAACAAAAAGGCCTTAATTAGATGAAAATTCCATCAATTGAAAAGGCTGAAAAGAAATCATAGAGTGAAATCAATTGAAAAAGGCGTCGAAAAGAAACCATAGAGGAAAAATACGGTCTACGTTGAGAAAACAAAGAGGTCGTAATTAGATGAAAATTATCAATTGAAAAGGACGAAAAACCATAAAAATATGGAAAATGGCTCCAGTGCATCCTTGTCAAAATCAAGATGGCGGATGGTGCTCTCTTCTACTACTGTAGCAAATGTATTTATATGTGAAAAGAATATGCCAGTGTACGTTCAAAAAGAGCTGAAAATGGTAAAACCTCTAGTAATCAATGTCAGCGTCATGAAGATGATATAAAGTAAAGTGATGACTTTAATTATAAGACGTCCAATATTTGAATTTAAAGCAATAATTAGTTACTTTAACTATTGTAAAGAATTATTATATTTAACATATACCTAAAAATGTTTTTTAATTATTTTTAGCCATAATTTTATGGTTTAAATGAGTAATATTAACACAACATCAATAATTACTATGTGTTTTTTAATATTATTATTTTTTTCCTTTGTTTAGAATTTATTTTTGAATACAAGTAACATTTGAGTATTTTTAAAACAAGTTTTAGAAAGGTTTTTTCGATATCGTAATAAATAGTTATTACGAATAGGTAGTTAGTTCATAACAGATTATTTGATTATGCAATAACTGTTTTAAACTCATCAAAGTACTACCACAATTTACAATAATCGAATTCATTATTTAGCTGTAGTTAATTTTAATGTTTTAATAGGATTTTTCACGTTTTATAAATATTTTCACTTGAAGTATATGTATTGTTAGCTGTTTACTTAAATTTAAATTTAATAAAAGAGTTAAAGTCTCAGTTTAACTTGTGTATGACTCATTTGTAACATTCATGTGGTTTAAAATTTCAAACGTAGTCGCGATTATAATCTGTTCATATAGATTTCTTCATTCGTTTGTATCAACGTATTTATCAACAGATGGCGTCTCATGATACCGATTTGTAGTATAATTCCATTTTTGAACTAAAACGAAAGCAAAGCTAAATGCATTACAATAATATATAACGAACTGAATGCAAAAATATAGCAATTAGACTAACACTTTGAAAATATTATCATCATAATAAACAAATCTTTCATATGAATTGTAAATTGTCATAACGTAAGTAATATACCCAATTTTATTAGTTTTAAACTGTAATTAAGAAAAACAATAATTTAACTTTATTAATTGTTCATAAAGTTTATTAATATACTACATCCATATTGTACAAACATTTGAGAAATAATGATGAAGTACATTTTATAATTAATAATATTTGAAACGTGCATTGTAACAATTAAAATATTTACATTTACTTAAATTTGAAATTATTCAGATTTGTATCACTGAAATCTTCACTGTTGTAATTGCTTTCAAACATTTATAATTAAGGTTCAACATTGAAATCAAATTTTTGTTCTGTATTACCATTCAGCATACAATTTTTGCATGTGTGATGCATCTTTAATAATCTGATCGATTTGTTTAAAAGTTAACCACATTTCTTGACATTTGCATCATTAAACTCTAAATTATTCTGTCCAATATTTTTATTATAGTATATTCCTGCAATTTGTAATAACTCAATAGGATTAAATTGACAATGATAAGGTCAATTGCAGTACTTATGTCCATTTTTAAATGCTATTTACCTATTGATATACCTTTGATTGAAGTTGTTTTAACAATTCTAACAGCTCTTTTTAAACATGTCGTTTTTAAAAATATTATGTTTTTTAGGTAACACGTCAAGAAATCTGTCAAAAATTTGTACGTATGTAGACATAGTTTCTACAGTCCATATGTGACTGCAGCAGATGTGCGTTTCTGAATTTATCTACTCTACTGTGTAATAATAAAGTAAAAACATTGTCAATAATTTTATTATAATAATGTACGACATGATCATGAAACGCGGACTTTATTATCTGTCATTGTTTAAGACAATTTAAATTTTTGATATCGTAATAAATAGTTTTAAATATGAATGAGGAAATAAATGACATTTCAGAATAAATTGTTGGTTGTTTTTTTTAAAAATGTTCAAAAAAAAGAAAATTTAAATGTTAGAATAGGATAAACGTAATTATCATTAAGTTATACATCTTGACTTAGAAAAAAAAGAATCATTTTATACCATTATAATTCATACGAAAAAAATAAAGTTGATGGTGGTTCAATCGACGAAATTTATTAATTTCTTTTCTGTCACCAATCAATAGAGATAAAAATAATGGCAAAGTGTAATTTATTTTTTATATCTGTTCAAATAAAAATTGTCGATTAGATTTTTCAAATATTTTGAAAAATATTTGGATAATTGATTTCAAACCATTTTAGTAGCTCAAAATTTTAAAACTTTTCCATTTAAGTCTTTTGATTCTTTAGTTTCAAGATAGTAATTGCACAGAAATTTTAACACTGTATATCTTGTAATTTATTATTAATTAAAATTTATAATCAGTTCATAATCAAATCTTACTAAAATATATTTCAGTATCATTATGTAAGATTTTGGTTTTTAATGACTTATAGTTAATCGAATAAAATAAATAACAAATTATTGTATAAAATCGCAAATTGATAATTGTAATTAAAGCGGCATTATACAACTTTACAGACAAATGCAATATTTCTTTCACTTATTTATTTTCTAATCAATTACCACTATGTTATATACTGTAGATTCAAATGTTTTAAATAGAATCTTTTAATAAAATAAACAATCGAAACATGTATGATCAATTAAACATGATATTAAATTGCGAACAGTGAATTACTGTGAAACATCATAGATATCTTTAAAAAACTAGATAGCCAGATATATATTTTAAAAATAGAGACAAATTGTACATTTCAAAGGTCAAAATGGTCGAAAATTTGTTTATTACATGCAGTCGTATCATTAGAATTGCCAAGTTCAATTTTTGATATCAATGTAATTGTCAAAAGCTTTCAATTTATTCACTTTTTCGAGTTACTATTAGTAGAAGTGAAATATGAGATTACATAATGCCTTTTGTCAAAATCACGGCAAAAATTAAAAGAAAATTTACAATTTTAAGTGAGGTCAAATAATTATATAATTATAACTATTTGCTTCTTGCAAATGACGGTTATGTTTACAGAATTTACGCAGTGGAACTTTAATAACTGTAAGGTCCTTTTCAATTTTTATATTTGCGCGCTAAACTGCAATCGGTCTTTATTTTATAAACTAAAGATGGGTTCGTCGGATATTTAATCTTTAGCCTACACTGTCCACATAAAATAATTAAAATAAAACGGTTTAAAAATATATATCCTATTATTTACAAATCTAATATATTCACACTAAGCTAAATAACTAACATAAACGTAACAATAAGAAAACAATTGACGTTCTGATAGACGGCGTCGGGGCGTCCACTTTGACGGCGAATTTGATGTCCTCCTTCCTTCCTTCCACTCGCTCGATACAAGTTTATTGTCGCAGTCGTTTCTGCAAATAGATTTTAATACTCTAGTTACACTCAATGATGACCGTAATATTTAAATGATTAATAACGTTGTGTTTAATTAATTATTTATGCTGGATACGGCCCTGTCTATAAAAGAAAAGAATTTATAAACAAACTACTGGTTATTAAAACGAGGGTTGCGCAATCTAGGTCACTAGTGAAAATCGATATCCCGAGTTCACGGTGTACGCATGACGGTTGTACCGGTCTAATGCTTTTTACCTTCAGTACTTTCTGAAGACGACAGGCGCGTATGCTTCGTGAAGCAATTTACTTTCGCGATGTATTATGTTGAAAATATGACTTCTTCAGAGGTTTACTTTGCATTAAATTTAGACTAGGCGGATTATACACGTTTGGTTGTATAATTATATATATCGCGTTATCTTCTGGGATGTAATTTTATGGTGGTGATTTCTTATGCAAAGAAATCTCACGTAGATACAACGAACGTTACCTACTTGTATACGCACAAAACACGTATTTATTAAAGGCGGTTTTTATACTTGCGGAATAAGCTGGTGGAAAACAATTAATTGATTGCTTTCTTGAAATTCGTTTACTAAGCGCGTGGTTATCGGTACGGTTTCTCTACGACAGGTCTTTGACGGATACTCTACGTTTAATTCGTTTGTGATTAGGCACTTTCTTTGCCAGCGAGCTGGTGAATTCAGGTGTTTAGAATGTAAGTGAGAGTAAATGATAAAAGCTGCAGGTCTATACAGTCCTACTTCGTCGTCGTCATATGTTAGCGTGGTGGTATTGACTATCGTGGCTTTGCCTGTACTGTCTGGGTGTTGTGGTGTTTATTCTGACTGACTAGCGTCGTTCTGGGTTTCGTTGTTTATGTACTGACTACCTCGTTTGCCCGTGGCTGTCTGGTGTTTTGTGTGTGTTTATTCCGACTGCTCGGGACCGTGTCTGGGTTTTGGTCGGTTTGTGTGTAGACTAACTACCTCGTGGCTTTTGCCCGTGGCTGTCTGGGGTTTGAGTGTGTGCTGGTGTTTATGTTTGTGTTCTGAATTACTCTACAGACTTACGTGTCGTTAATCACAAAGATCGAGGATAGCTATTTACAAAGGTTCGCGGTGCGCGTTCGCAAATACAGGGAGCTAACTCGCGGTGGCTATCACTAGGTCTGCGGCGATTTACTTTAACGCAACCGTCACGTGCAGGTTTTGGAATCGGAGTTAGTCAAACGGACTAACAATACAGGAGCTGGTGAAACCAACATAATTTCGGCGGCGGATGCGTTCACGTGGCGCGACGGAACTCTTCTACGCCGGCTACTGGTTAATAATCATTCACTTAAAGGTGGCGGCGCGGTTTTTATAGAGGACTCGGTAGGCGGTGGTGGCTTCGTTTGGGAATCCTATTTGTAATTGGCGGAGATTACTCTGACGTATAAAACTTTCGATGTTTTATGAAATCTACGTTGAGTGGAAACAAATTAATTTTGTTGTGCAATCAACGAAATAATGAGAAATATTAAGTTAGGTACTGAGTAATACGGAATACTAAGAAATATTAGATTAAGTTTTGCAGGTGTTTGAATACTAAGAAATCTTACATCATTTCTTTTACGAGGGCTGATTGTTAAATAATTAATTAATTAAAAAATTTTGAAGTAATGACTTGCGGTTCGTTACAATGCGAATTTCAATTATCATACATGTTTCAAGGATTGTTTATCTAGTTATTAAGTAAGACATCTATGGTAAAATATGTATTTAATACTTTCACAATACATAGTAAAATAAATAAGTAGTTTTGAGGCGCATGTAATGCTAATGCCATTTGCTTAAATTCTCATTAAAGAAATCCTAATAGTTGACATTCCTTAGTATCATTATCAACAAATTAAAAATATTCAAATTATTTTATTAGTTAGTTCGTTTTAACTGTGATTTAAAAGTGAGTGTAGAAATATGAGTTCTACATTAAAAAAGTGGCCAAGTAATAAGTGGTCAAGTGAGGTGATATATAATGCGTACAGTTATTTGAAAAACTTACACCCAATATACCTTGAAACAATTAAAAGAAACCGTGTCTGAAGCAAAAAAAGTGTCTGTTAGATCAGTGGCAAATATTATTAACGAGAAGGTCCAACAGAAGAGGGAAACCAAGATTTTCAACTCCAGGCAAGAAAATGTCTCCTGTGATCGACTTAAGATTTCAAAGAGCCTTTTGCAATATAGTATATAATTTTCACAAGACCGATGGTGCACATGCAATTCCTGCTCTACGCGAGAAATACAATGACTTATTGGTACGGTGTGCTACATGTTTACGTGTTATATTAAAAGACCTGATTTCAATGGCATCGAACTGAATAATAGAAAACTTCTAATAGAGAAGAACGATATAACTCCAAGAATTACTTACTTACAAAATTCAATTTACGAGAATTAAATCGTCTGATATTTAAATCAGGAACTAGCAGCGGAGACTATCACGACGAGATGAATGGTAGCAACTACGAAAAATGGTTACGTGAGAAACTTTACCAAACTTGCCTCCACAATCGGTTTTGGTTATTGATAATGCGCCGTACCATAATGTTCAGGTGGATCGTGTTCCAACAAGTAATTCGAAAAAGGCAGATATGGTGAAGTGGTTAATAGAAAAAGATACCGTTCACTCCTTTGATGTACAGACCACAACTTTATGAAATAATTAAGCTACAAAAGGAACATATAACGTACAAGTTTGATTGTATATTAAGTAATGAAGGACATACGTGCTGATACCTTATCACCCGGACTTAAACCCGATTGAGTTGATTTTCAAGTAAAAATAATGTTGCAAAGAATTTTAACTTCAACCACGTTAGAAGATTGTTGGAAGAAGAATTAGCGGCTGTTACTCAAGAAAACTGGCAAAAGTGCTGTAAGAAGGTAATCGACCAGGAAAAAAAATATTTAGAGAAGAAATACTGATTGATGTACAGTCGAAAAACTGGTGATAAATTTGGAGGACGATTCAGAAACTGAAAGTGGCTGGAAGTGATGAATGATTGTGTGACTTATTTGTTAGTAGTATTTAATATTATTATAAGTAATTATCGCCGTTTGAGTAACTTTTCCCAAAGTGTATGGAAATATAAATATTGATTACCTAAGAAATATCATAATTTTTTAAATCCTGATAATACTCTTAAAATACAGCCTATTCTGTTTCTATAATTAAAAATCGAAATTTATACTTTTTGATTTTCATAAACGATTAAACTGTTGTGTTCATTTGTAATTCAAATATAAATTTATTACTTGTCAACATGGTTATTCTTTTATTTTATAAATGTTTAAACTATTACTGTTCATATGTAATTCAAATAAATAAAATATTTTAAAATTTCTTGTGGTTTGGTGACGAATAATGAAAACGCGACACCGAGGCCACTGGTAATGCTTTCAGTCGCTATTGCGTTAACGAGTGCGGCCGAATGCACGAACATCCGTGCGCGACACGAGGCATTCTTTGTGCGGACTGTAAATAAAAAGTTTACCTATAATTTGAATACGACCTGTATTTGCAGAGTACCGCGCATAACCAACTGCGCCATCGAGATTCAAGTCCCAATCGATGTAAATTTTGTCTTTATGAATGTAGAACTGATGTAAATTCTAAATATAATGAGATTACAATCAAATTACTTATATTAATGGAATGTGAACCTGCAATCGCAAGGATTCACACATAGCAAAGCAACTTGACTAATATTATTATATTTTAAAGAATAATTTCAAATATGTAATTAAATTATTATTAATTTTATTAAATACATAAATAGAAAGTTTACTGGAAATTTGAATACGACCTGTACTTTCTAGAGTACCGAACCAACTACGCAAGAGATTCAAGCCAATCGATGTAAATTTTGTCTTTATGTATTTAATAAAATTAATAATAATTTTAATTACATATTTACCTTTGAACTTATTCGTTCATAACAAAACTTGTAATAAATTATAATTAAAATTATTTCATTTCTAATTTTAAGTTAGCAAATAGAAGTTTTAAACGTCTGTGTGACATAGATTATTGTTTTTATTTTTAAAATGTTATATTTACGTGATGAGCTTATCTTAAAGGTATATAAGGATTAATTATTCTAAAAATGTTATTAAAATTATTTCATTTCTTTTAATTTCCATTTTGTAGTTGAAGGTCGTTGGTGTTCCACACGTTATTTTTTATAATTAAGTAATTGCAATATCCCTGTAGTAGTACTACCTACATCTGCAGAAAGTGATGAGAATGCATGGATTTCTGTATTGTATGTTACGCACGGTATAAAGTAAGAAGTAGAAACGATGGTGCTCTCGTTCTGTAAACGTTCTGTAACATGCACGTTGTCGTAATAAAATTATGTTTTAAGTAACATAATTAATTATTCTGTTTATCTTCCTTGGTAGTTATCCCATCAAGACTTTAGAAGAATTATTTCAAATAGCAGTAAAGGAGGACATCGTTACAGATAAGCGGCACAAAAAACAGCTGTTTGCTATAAACAAGAAGGAACATCACCAAATTTCATAAACCGCGAAATTTGCCAATTGCCTATAAAGAATTAGTAGATCAGAGCTAGATAGGTTAGAAAAATAATCACATGTGGCAGATGCTCAGTGGTACTGTCAAACGGGTTGACTTGAACATGTCCGACTGAACGCACCAATATTTTAAAATTGTACAGGTACTAATATCTATCATGCATCAGATGAATCAAATCTGATAGGTAAGTTAGTTAGACATCTATATCGTTTATTTATGGTATAAAATTTCGCAACTACCGAAGTTAGTTTATATTGTGAATAAAAGGTAAGAAAAACTATTCTTTGTATAATTGTAATAACTGTTACTGGCATGTGGAAGTTGTTGTATACATTTTTAATAGCTTCAAGTATTCCCTTCATAATTTTGAGGTTAGATAAAATTTTCGAACAAACAAATTTACAGGATGTTGCATAAATTATTGCACTTTACAGGGCGACTCAACATTCCGCGAAATTATAAAAGGAAGATTGGTGGCAGAAATTACGCTTCCCATAATGAAGAACAACTTCAAAAAGCCATCATGGACGTTAAAATGGTAAACTATCATATAAAAAGGTGTGATAGATATGGGTTGAAATTAGCCACTTTATAGGCATATAAATCAAAAGAATTTAAAGAGATATGGGGACAACCTGTTTTAATAGGAAGAGAAACTCATAGTTGACTCCATTGGTGGATGTCTGACTGGGGTTTCTAGAAAAAAAGATGTTTGGTTTTGGTCCAAAATTTTTAAAC